>CAUYON010020748.1:0-10964 GCA_963573935.1 Arctocebus calabarensis
GCTGGTCTTTGTCTTACCCTAGAGAATCTGTTACTCTAGTTTGAAATCTGAGCTGTGAAAGAATACCAGAGTTAAGTCGCCGCACCCCCCACAGGCAACAATTGAAAAAGCCAAATCAAACCTTCCCACTACCATGCACCCAGGGTACCACTTTGGAAAGTCCTCGGGTGATTAGCCCAACGGAAGAGGTCCTAATGAATTGTCCTAGCCAGCACCAGACTCAAATGGAAGAGTTAAAAAAGTCTCTGGCAGCTAGACAGCAGGGATCCGCTGAAAGCTCTTGTATAATTCACTTTGATGCTCTGTGAGCTCAGGAGGGCACCCCCCACCCCAGCAAGTAAATTAGTCTGGGAAGGTTGATGCCTCCTTTCCAACCTTGCCCCTCTGTCACACTCAGTCAGTGCTAACAGTTGTGATCCAGTTTCCTCCAATGAGCAGATGCTCCAGAGGTTAGCGCCTGCCTGGGTCACAGTGAGGTCTGTGGCTCCATAACCAGTCCGCTACTCCCTGTCACCGTTTGGCAGGGGGAGGTGAGGCCTGACAACCTGGGTACTTAACAGGGGCTGGGACAATTCACTCAGTTCCAGCCCTGTCCCTGATTGATGTTGCTGCTGGAACAGAACAAGTTTACAGAATTTATTTCTGTCAAGGCTATTTTCCCTGATCAGACTGGGGCTGCAAATGGGTTTTACTCAGTCTGTGTTTTCCAGCCCTTTGTCTCAGCTTTCATCCCCTGAGGGCCAGGTTAAGCAAAGCAACCCCTCTGCAAGTATTCTAATTCCTGCACTGTGTCCGGGCAGTACCACCTCAGGTAAATCCTACACGTGTCTTGGTTGCCGGTCCGCTCCGCCGGGACTGGAGAAGCCACCCACTTCCCCTGGCCACCTAGAAGACTGGGAGTGTCTCCTCAAAATATCCCCAGGGGTGCAGCTCTCCAGATATTGTTCCTAGAGTTGGTTGCGTCTCATGCCTCAGGAGACCTTCCCACCAGCCAGGTCTCCCCTCGGCTCACTCCCAAGCCGGAAAACCAGCACAGTTCAGCGACAGTTCACGCCCGTCCACACCCCTCAAGAAAATCTCCAAGAATTTCTGGACTCTGTGGGCAATAGGCCCTCAGACCTCGGGGTGAGAGTGGAGGGGAACACCAGGAACACCAACTTGGAGGTAGAGAGTATATACAGTTTTATGTCGGACTGGAGAGCACCGCGGCACCCTAGTAGGGGAAGGAAGTTTAGTTTTTAGAGGGTCTCTCCCGTGGGATAGAGTGGGAGGACATCCGAAGTCTGCTCACTTGTTTGTATGGAGGTATGGAGTATACTGCAAACCTCTCTCGTGAGGGAGGGGACTCCCGTCCGCTTGGTGATGTGCTCTGTACCTTTTTGTTTGTGTCCTCGGGGTCTCAGGTCGCCCCAGCAGGGTTGATGTGCGCTCTTTGACCTTTCCTTTTGGCTCAGATCCAAACCATCAGCTTTCTTGCTGAGTTCTGTCCTTTAACTCCTTCTGGACGGGAACCTCTGCGGAAAGCTGGCTGCAGATCGCCATCTTGGCTCCTCCCTCTGCCACTACTTCTAAAAGAGCTCCTTACACAGCTCCTGGTACTTCTGCCGGCCGCTACTTATAAAAGAGCTCCTTACACAGCTTCACCTTTGGAGCTTTCAGGACAACTAAAGGACCATGTTTTAGAAAAAATAGTCACTGGCATAAAAAAGAATCCAACTAGAATGGATCGAATATGCTTTTCAAAAAGAAAGTGCATGAAACAAGATACATTTGCAAAACCTGTTGTGTGCCTTTGCCTGTAGGGGAGTCCTGTACGGTTTTTCACACCAAAAAAAAGTTATGTAGAAGATAAGGTTATATATGTAGTACTAAAAGTTATGTAGAAGATAAGTAAAAAGTTTCATTTCAACTCATTATGTATAAAGTATACTGAAGTTTATATTGTTTTACTTTCCTATTCAATTACATAATAATAGCCAATGATACAGGATTGCTTCTTATAAAATTGCCAGTCAACGGTGTGTTAATTTTAACATCTGCTTTAGCACTGTCCTAAGGAATTCCTTTGAAAACAAGTGTTTGATATGTTCATTTTAGTTTTTATGTCACATATTAATGTAAATGCTTAATTAATAATTTAGTATTTAAATTAATTTTACTGCTACTGGCATGTTCAACATTCTGGAGTCAACCTCCTCCTCCCTGTGACTTGCCCTTCATGGGGCTCTGGAAAATAGGAAAATTCACTCTCACGTTTTTGAGCTTTAGCTTTTCATCATCAGATAATGGACTGTGCCTAATTCACAGCCTCTCGTGAGGCTCTGAGAAGAAGAGTGCCAACATGGCACAGGCAGTGCAGCCACCGTCAGGAAACAACTGCTGATGGTGCCATTAAGTTCTTGATGAGCTAGGCTTAGCAATGCAAAAAACTTCATTGAATTATACTCTGTACCATTAGCTATAATTATATTTGAAAATTTTTATAAGTGTTGGTGAAGATGTAGAGAAATTAGACCCCTGCGCCTCAGCAGGAATATAAAATGGTGCAGTAGACAGTTTGGAGATTCCTTGAAACATTGAACATAGACTTAACCAGAGGGTCCACCAGTTCCACCCCAGGTGTATATCCAAAAGAATTGAATGCAGGGTCTTGAGGAGCTAAGTGGATACCCACGTTCTTGGCAGCATTGGCTGTTGGACGAATGGGTGGCTAAATAACATGTGGCATGCCCATATGATGGGATATTACCTACAACACAGATGAACCTTGAAGGTGCTATGGTAAGCAAAATAAGCCAGGCACAGAAGAACACATACTATGTGAGTCCACTTGGATGAGGTCCCCAGCAGAGGCAGATTCAGAGATAGAAGGAAGAAGAGTGGGTGCCAGGAGCTAGGGAGGGTGAACCCTGTTGTTAATGGGGACAGAGCTTTTGCTGGGGATGAAGAGAAAATTTTGGTTATAGACAGACGTGAAGTTACACAATATTGTGCTTATATTTAATACCACTGAATTGTGAATTTACAAAGTAATGAGCATAAATACTGTGTATTTTGCTACAATTTGAAAAGGTATATTTTGCAACTTTTAAATGAAAGGAATATCTCAGATGTAATCTCTGATGGCTCTGGGCAGTTAGCAGTGTGGCTTGATAGTCTTTGGGCTCAGAGCAGTGATCTGGACCAGCACCTTGGAGCAGAAGGGCCCCAGGATCAGTGTGGGCCCTGGGAGTGCAGGGTCTGGTGTTACCTGGGGGATCTTCTTCCAGTCCTTGGGGATCAGTCTCTCAGTTCCTGCCACTTTATTCTGGCCTTGGTGTTCAGTAGGAAAACAGGGAGAGCTACCATATCTTGACTTGCTAAAGGGCATGATCCAACCAGGAAGGTGACCATGCAGTGAATTTTATGAGTGCTCTTGTTGTGACCTTCATGAACGTGTGTGAGTTTTCTGCACATGCTTCCAAACTCTGGCTATTGACTCTCACCTGTGCCCTCCGTATAGCCAATGTGTGTTAGGACTTGTGGACAGTCTTGTAGAAATGGGGAAAATGGCGGTATCTTTTCTTTGAAAAGCTTAAAAACATGTTTAATGTTAGTTTCCTTGCTAACAAGGTTCTTAGAATTTAAAGAAATATTTAATTATCAAAGCTTTTGACAGCTGAGATTTTTCTCCTCATTGAGGCTACCTTTGAAATTAATACCTCAGATCCATGATATTTTTATCTGTGAAGATTGTTTGAAGAATTCACCCTTCTGTGATTTAGATGAAATGTGCCTACTGAATTTTGTAATAACATTCTCAAAGTTTTACATTTTGGTTATTGTTTGAAATATACCATAAAGGTTTTACTCATGGAAGTGAGAATGTATTGATATGAGGGAGATAATTACATCAATCAGTTGTTTGAACAAAGATTGGTATTGCCAACACATAATTTTTTAATAATCTCTATTTCTAAGGAAAAACATTTGCATAATCCTTTGTCATTGTGTCATTTGTTTTTATCGCAGGCTTTGTTTTCATTGAATCATAGGTTCTGTGTATAAATGTAACTTTTATATATATCTTCCCCATGTATGTAACAAGCATCTCAAATCAAATAACTTGAGGCAGAAGTGATCTTTCCATATTAAACATTAAATTTTCATTTAAACCACTAAAATTCCTTCTATTTTAATCTAATATCTTCATTCTTTTTTGTGTACAGTGAGTGTTGCCATCTGAGTGCTTGTGCCCCTACAATTCTTATGTTGCAATCTAACCACCACGGGGATGGGCTTCCGAGTTGGGGCCTGTGGGAGGTGGTTATGTCAGGGCCCTTGTAAGAGTGACTCCAGAGAGGTTGTTCCTTCCACCATGTGCGAGTGCAGAGCGAGGGCACCGTCTGTCAGGTCGGACAGTTACGTTCACAAACCCATTCTAGAAGAAGCACTGTACACCTCACCGCTGAATGTCACTGCAGTCACTTTCGAGGTCCTCCCCTGGGGGAGCTGAGCACTGACACCAGTCCCTAGTCCACCCTTCGAAGCAATTTTAGAACTTTTTCTAGAATGGCTGTCAGAGCTCTTGTCATGAGAGATCTGACAAGTAAGTTTGCTAGTTCATTCTAGAAAAAGTGCTCCATACCTCACTGCTGAATGTCACGGCGGTCACCTTGGGAGCACTCCCCTTGGCCATCTGTTGACCATAGTGATATTCAGCAATGAGGTATTCATTTCAAGAACGAGTTTGCAAACTTAATTGTCTGACCTGCCTGAGAAGACAGGTCCTCACCAGGCATTGGAGCTGCTTGAATCTTGACCTTGAACTTCTCAGCTTTCAGAACTGTGAGTTACATGTCACTCGGTCTGTGGCATTTTGTTTCGGCTGCCCGGATGGACTGAGACTGTGAACACGTTCCACCCAGAGATGGCCTGTCCCCATCTCTTAACCCGCAGTATCAGGACTCACACACGCACTGCAGACCTTCTGAAGCCGTGTCTGGCATCAGGGGTCACCTCTCAGCTGTACCCTGCAGACTGAAAGGGTCTCTCTGCCTCTTCTCTGTCACTCAGCTTCCTGCAGTGGTTGGGGGCCAGGAGGAGGGCACAACTCAGGGGCGGGGATGCAGGGGATTCAGAGGCCTGTGATGACCATCCAGCACATGCACCTGCAGGCCCCACATGGCCTGTGGTCTCTTCTGAGAGGACACGGCTGTTTCCTCTACACTTGCTAAGGCCCCTTGGGGGCAGTGGTGGGTCTGTTGGGATCTGTGTGCCCTGGGAGCTCTCAGTCCGCTCAGCAGGTGGTTGGAATAGGGTATTGGGTGGTGTTGGTGATTCCGTTATGTTGTTCTTGGGTTGGAGGGGTTCAGTCTTCTCCAGATAAACTTCAGCTTGCCAGGGCTGGGGGCCCCGTCACATTATTTTATAGATAAATGTTTAAGTTGGCTCATTAAAGGGAAGGTTAGTGCTCTAGTTAGAGCTGCTGTCCCCAGTGGAACGTGTTTTGTGTTTGCCATGAGGGTGCAGGGGGTCTCCGCTGCATGCAGACTGCACCTTGCTCAGAGTCATGGACCTTTGAATGTGACCATGATTTACAGCGGAGTTTGAGACTTTGATATCTTGAACCGTCATGAAAGTGGCATGACCTCAAAGGGTAAAGTCCAGTGTGCGTGAGATGTGGGTGGACAATGGATCCTAAACCAGGTGTACCAGGATGCCGGTGGGAAGGAGAGTAGTTACTTATGTTGACAAGATAGCCTCTGAGAGTCAGAGGCGTATTCTTCCAAATATGCCTTTAAACGTCTTCACTTACCACTAAGAACCCACAGTACATGACAAGAGCAGACAGACTTTCCTTGAAGGGTTTATTTTTTATTTTATTTTAATTAATGAGTGAGGAGCATCCAGAGAGCAGGATCTGTTTCCAGCATCGTCTTTGAACTTTAACTGTGTCTCCTTGTATCTGCTGTTTGGGTGTGAACAACCGAACTTGGGGCTGGTTCCTTGCTTAAACTTCCAAGGAAGAGCTGGTGACAGTTTTTATATTTGTTCTCTAAATATTTTATTGTAAGTTCATCTCCTCCCAACCCCTGTTGCTGTTTTTACTGCTCCATTTGAAGTTGCAGCCAATAACCCAGGTGTCCCGTCTTTGATGTCCGTGTGGTGGGGGCGGGGGGAGCTCACCACCACCCTCGTGCAGCTCTGCGGTTAGAAATGTTGCTGCAGAGACGCCACCAGGATGTCACGTGGGGAATTCTCTTCAGAGGCCGTGGCTGCCTCTGCACTGTGGCGGGCTGAGCAGGGTGAGTTAGCAGGCAGGGCACAGGTGACGTCGCTGTGGCGGGTGGGGGCAGACTCAGGCTGTCACCACCCTGTATGGGGCTTCCAGAAACCAGAGAAGATTGACATGGAGCCATGTGGGGAGCGCACAGGTGAGACCCTGCCTGGGCTGGTGAGCTGCTGCAGACCAGCATCCGGTAGCATGCTGCCTTCTCCTCCACTCGGGCTAAAGAATTCCTCTTACATGGAAATCCACTACTTCAAACTTTTAATCAGATTAATTTTAATAAAGAGCTTGAATCAATGTGAAGCGGCTTGGGAAAACATCTAACCCTCCTTGCCTACCCCCCCATAACATTGTACAATTCAAGCTCAGTATTTCTTGCTTTTAGTAACATGGAAGAAGAAATGTTCTTGCCTCTTACTCGTCTTTGTCCCTTCTGGAAATGCAACCAGATTTTCACTTGGAGTTTGATGGGTCGCTGGTATCATACGCACTTGTAGCAGAAGCGGGAATCAACCCTCAGTGCATGGGGAGACCTTTGAAGAGGGATGAACTGAAGAGGGTGCGTTCCAAGTGTCACAGAGCCCTGGGGTAGGAACTCGGGCAGTCCTGCCTGCCCAGGGCTGGTGGTGGGCTCCAAGGACGGTCCCCAGTGTGTGGTCAGCTTTCTGGACAGCAGCATCGCCCACCCGAGTGCTTTGAATTCATGGGCAGCGACATCTCAGGATCTTTGAGCTCAGGTGGGGTGTTCCTGGCATCCACCCCTGTGACTCCTTCACAGCTGGGGTGATGTCCTCAAGGGACTTCCCAGTGCACCCAGGCCTCTGGCTCTGCTTCCCGACTAGAGATGTGCCTCCTCCTTAACAGCAGTGGGGTGCAGTATAAGGACGTGTGTGTTTGGCACCCTGGAAAGCCAGATGCCACCCTCAGAGCCATTCTGTGCCTCGTCAGTCTTCTCGGTGTCACCTCCCGCCACCTCACCCCTGCCCGTCCTCCAGCGTTGTGCCTGCTTCCCCGTGGCTCTGTTGCTGAATGACTGACACATGCAGGAGACCCCCAGCTGTGCCAGCAACTCCCCCACCTCAGTTTACTTTTTGGCCACATGGTACCCCGCTGTCATAGTGTGTTCTAGATCACCGAGGGCAGGGTGTCGAGCCTCGCACCCGGGTGTGTGCATGGCTGAGTTGGCCTTTCTCTGGGAGCCCGTGTAGCGAGGTGGCTGGTGAGGGGTGTCCAGTGCTTTCCTGCTGGTTGTCTCAGGGGTCTGCACTGACTTCCTGCTACAGAGGCGGAAACAGCCCAGGGAGGCCCCTGCATGGGCAAGGTGGCCTGAGGTTCAGACTTGGCTGTCTCTGTCCATGTCCTGGACTCTGTCCCCTGTGGCTGCAGAGGACGGCATTTTCCCAAATTTAACCGCAGTGCCGCAGCCCAGGGCTGTTACCGGAATGTGTATTTTCCTTTGGGCTTCCCACAGAAGTTTCCCTGCAGTCCCCTGATGGGGTGGGTTGTGTCCTTGTCACCGACAGTGAGAATGGGACCTTGTTTGGCGTGTGCTTTAGCAGATGCTGAGGTGACTCAGGCACATGCCTGCCTGCCTTGTTCCATGTCTTGGAGGCTCACAGCAGAGAGTGTCCCCTTGGGCAGGGTGCGCCCCGTTGCCCTGTGTGAGGGCCATGTGGATGCCTCCCTCACCTGGGCACTAGCATGTCCAGCATGTGCCCTGGTTTGATACTCAGCCTATAATGTCAGAAAACAGAATTTTCTCTTCTGTGACATTTACCGCCCTCCTTTGTCAGTCTTTCCCTGTTTGCTTCCTTAATGGATAAAATATGTGAAGTTATTTTACAGATTTCAAAGTATCAAACACACAGAGTTAACCCGTCAACAGCGTGGATTTGAACCGTGCAACCCACTTCTACGTGGGGTTTCTTCCTTCTCTGCCACGTCTGAGATGGCAAGATCAGCTGCCTCCCCCGCCCTCCTCTGCCCTCCCCTTCCCTCCCCTGCCCTCCCCAGCCCTCCTCTTCCCTCTCTCGCCCTCCCCAGCCCTCCCCCTGCCCGCCCCTTCCCTCCCCCTGCCCTCCCGTTCCCTCCTCTCGCCCTCCCCTGCCTCTCCTCTCCCGCTTTCTCTCGTTCCTCCTTCCCACAACACGTAAGGAGGACAAGGAGGAAGACCCTTGTGAATACGAAACGTGTTTTTTCTTCCTTATGATTTTCTGACCATCTTTTCTCGAGGTTACTTTGCTATTAAGAATACAGTATATAAAACACATACAAAATATGGGTTGACCATTTATATTATCCATAAGCCCTTCTGGTTGACAGTAAGCTTTTTTTTTTTTTTTTGTAGAAACAGAGTCTCACTTTATCCCCCTCAGTAGAGTGCTGTGGCGTCACAGCTCACAGCAACCTCCAACTCCCAGGCTTAGGCGATTCTCTTCCCTCAGCCTCCTGAGTAGCTGGGACTGCAGGCGCCCGCCACAACGCCCGGCTATTTTTTTGTTGCAGTTTGGCCGGGGCCGGGTTTGAACCCATCACCCTTGGTATATGGGGCCGGCCCTACCCACTGAGCAACAGGCGCCACCCAACAGTAGGCTTTTAGTACTTAAGTTCATGGTGAGTCTAAAGTTATACAGCAGAACCTTCACAGCTGACCACCTCCTTAAGTTACCCTAATTTTCGTAGACCGTGTACGTATCTGTGCAGCTGGCCTAGTTCCTTGTCTTGACTACCTCTGTATGTTGACTGGTTGATTACAGTTCTTGGGTGGTCAACTTATGTGGATTTTTATTGCATGTGGGTCAGTGTGCATTATAATAGCATGAATGCTTTGCTGAGGATTGTCACTCTGTGTGCCTGGCTTGTGTCAGCAGGGAGAGAAAGGACTGGCCTGGTCATTTTTATCCCTTCGCAGATTATCTGGGACGCTCCACCAGGAGCCCTTGTCTACTGACCAGTCACTTCAATACTCAAAAAACCTGGGCTATGATGTCATTTTTCTGTGAGCCTTGGACTGCTATAAATTATGTTTTATCTGTTGTAATTAAGACTTTGAGACTACTAAGCTGTCTGTGAGGGGAAGGACCTGTCTCTTTTTCCAGAGAAATAATTAATTGTTAGAGTATATTGCTTTTGAAGAATTTACTGTAAGATAAAAGACTGGTATTTTATTCTTGCATTTATTAGTATTTAATCAAAGGGAAAGTGCACCTTCAGCCAGGCGATCTTGGCTTCAGCTGCAGGATTAGACTGAATTATTGTTTAAAGAGTAAAAGGTATAGAATTATATGTTCAAGTTATCAAGCCACTGATAGGCTTTGGGTTTAATGTAACTAATTTAGGACATAAAATTTCCTGCCACGTGGACTAACGCCTTGGGTTAATCATTCAGCGTTTCCCCTGCTTGTCCACGGCTGGGGTCTGCTCTCCAGGAGCACCAGACCTTTATAGAGCCTGACACCATCAAGGCCCAGCTGGCTCATGGCTGCCCCAGTGTGTCTGGAACACCAGGCTCTTCCATCCAGGACACCAAGTCGTAAACAATCCTGCACATCTCACTCAAGAATGCTTCACTACAGAAGTGTCCTAAAACTTAGTCTTTATTAAGGGTAAAGAGGACTTCATTCTGTTGGTGCTCCATGGGGGCGGCTGACCTTGCCTTGCATCAGAGGACAGCAGTCCCCGTACACCAGGACTTGAAACAATTTCAGAAAACAACTGTGATAGCCTCTCAGTGGAGGTGGCGGCGGGGCAGGCTTGGTGCTCCCACCAGCTCGTGCACGTACCTGTGGCCGGAGGCTGCAGTGTTCCCCTGGAATGAGCTGGGTAGTGAGGTTTCTGTTCTGTGTGCCATGCGGTCTGGTACCCTGCTGCTGAGGCACAAATGCTACTGTGGACAGTGCATGAGTTTCAGACAGGGGCGCTTTCCTGGAAAGTACCATCACGGTCACTGACAGTTGAGAGTCACATCATCTTCACGCATCTGGAAACATTCCCTTGGTTCTCATTTCTGCTCTGTGAGAACATGGGACCTCTTCTGCTCCTGTGGCCTCTGGTGAGCCGGGCTTGGCCTATGACCATGACCTGAGACAGCATCAGGTATCCAAGTGTCCGGCCTGACCCCAGTCAGCCCTCCTGACACAGCTGGTTCCAGTCTCAGGTGTGGAAGGCTCGGTCCTGCACTATACAGCGTCAGGGTGACCTCCCCAGATCCAGTCTCGGTCCCGTCAGTGTCACCTCCCCAGATCCAGTCTCGGTCCCGTCAGTGTCACCTCCCCAGATCCTTCTCAGTCCCGTCAGTGTCACCTCCCAGATCCTTCTCAGTCCCATCAGTGTCACCTCCCCAGATCCAGTCTCGGTCCCGTCAGTGTCACCTCCCCAGATCAAGTCTCGGTCCCATTAGCGTCACCTCCCAGATCCTTCTCAGTCCCGTCAGTGTCACCTCCCAGATCCTTCTCAGTCCATCAGTGACACCTCCCCTGATCCTTCTCAGTCCCGTCAGTGTCACCTCCCCTGATCCTTCTCAGTCCCGTCAGTGTCACCTCCCCTGATCCTTCTCAGTCCCGTCAATGTCACCTCCCCTGATCCTTCTCAGTCCCGTCAGTGTCACCTCCCCTGATCCTTCTCAGTCCCGTCAGTGTCACCTCCCCTGATCCTTCTCAGTCCCGTCAGTGTCACCTCCCAGATCCTTCTCAGT
>CAUYON010020749.1:0-25943 GCA_963573935.1 Arctocebus calabarensis
AAGGCTAAATCCGATCGAGGTGGGAAAGGACACTCACCTAACGTGAGTTCACTGATGTGAATTTTCCTTTCAGATGGAAGCCCTGAAGAGTGCCCACCACTGCAGTTCTTAATTGGAAAACACTGCCCACAGCATCTTGCAGTTTCTGTTTAAGAGAGCGGCCTAAAAATATTTGCCCACAGGAATGATCTAAGTCCAACCCGAGGGATGAACAGCTGTGCTTCCTCTCTGGGCTCCTTAGTGACACTTCTGTTTTTCCCACAGTGCTCACCGTGTCAGCACCTGGGCAGCTCTCTCTCTTTTTTGACCAAGACAACGTCTTTCCACTCCACACATAGCCATCCTTTCGGTCAGCACTTCTACTCCGACTGGTTTGGGGCCTGACATCTACATTTTTACTATAATTTTCATTATTTTCTGCCATTTTGACAACTTATCCACAAATTCCAGTATTATAAATACTTCTTTTTCAGTTTTTCCAGCAGGAAGTTTCTTCTGGGCATTTTCTGGATGTTATCTCCCGGAGCGCAGCTTCCCTGGAGCTGTCGAGTAACCGCCGCCATCACCGTCGCCATCACTCTGGGCGCTCGCGGAGGCCAAGAGGGGAGGCCTAGCCAGCCCTGCACCTTGCGCGGGTCCTACCAGGCGGAGGCCTCTCTGCAACTCCCACCCTCCTCCCGGCGCTCCGTCCTCATGTCAGGCGTCGCGGTCATTGCCTCCCAGGTAAGAGTATTCTTAAGCAAGATTATTTTTTAAAAAGAGAAAGGTTACTGTAGTAATACAACAATAATAAAAACAATAATAATAATGCAGTGTATTTTAAGTCTGGCAGAGTTGGAATATGTGCATCATGCAGCTAGATTGATTGTTTAATTCAGACTAAGGCCTGGGTTGCATTATAAGTGTATATTAAAGGTTGATTAAAAATTGTCTCCTTATATAATTAATTTTTCTTATTAACCTTACACATAGGAATATAAAGATGCCTCCCTCCTTTGTTTTCTTAAGCTCACTTCAAAAAAAACCATTTCTAAATGTCTTCATATTTTAGAATTATACTTGTCCTAAACTTCTGTTTTGGAAATTTCTGATATTTAAGAACATATAGTATTAGGACCATCCTAGAATCCAAACAAACAAACAAACAAAAAAATGACCCACATTTTCTTTATAATGAGAGAAAATAAGATGGATGTGATAAAATGTAAAAACTAATGAGTTCATATTGTATAAATGTTTATTGAAGTAACATATTCAAGGTAATTTTATGTCTTATGGTTCTAAATAATTTTTCATTGTTGCCAAGTGTGGCTTGAATATAGATGGCCAATTCTTGTCCATCCAACTTTAAAAGATAAATGAAAAATTGTTACACTTGAATTAATGTTTATCCCAGTTGGTTTTATTATTTTTGTCTTTTTTGGCTCATTTACTCTTACCATTTTTATTTCTATTTTGAGAATATTGGATTGTTCTCCAGAACTGGATAATACACATTTGTTTTTTTCTTGTGTTTTTTTGACACATGTATATTTACAGCACAGAAATTAAACCATATTGTATGTATCATGGGCTTTCCTACGTGAAATAAGGAAGTTGACTGGTGGCGCCAAGACCTGCCACTTTAGCCCTGGCAGTGTTGGTGCAGCGGCATTAGGTAGGGGGATTAGCAGCAGTTGAAGGGTAGGCAGGGGAGCCCTAGGAAACTCCAGGAGCTGGAGGGGCCAGACAACTACTGGGGAGGCACCGTACTTTGGTGTCACCTGTGCAGGAAGGGGAAAACCCCACCTTTGCTAGGGTTGGTCAATTTAGTGGCCAACACGTTGGTGTCTCCTTCCCCCTACACATTTGGCGGGTCAATTTCATGGCAAGAGTTTCTCCTTTTCGTGCCCTTCTGGCTGAAGGGGAAGCCCACCTTTTCTAGGGCTAGTCAATTTTATGGCCGATCAATTTCATGTGAGTTTTCAGGGCCTGAGAGTTCCGCCTCCTGCTGCTAAATGGAAGGCTGGCTGTAAGTGAAGAAGATATATGCACTAAACATTGAGTTCTGGGCAAAACAACCCCGTAAGACTATATAATCCTGAGCAGACAGCCTGGAGACAGACTTGGGAAAGGGAACAAAAGAGCTTGTCCCCCCACCTGGGTTCTCTTCTGCCAGGAGCTCTGGTTTTTGTATTCTTTGTTTCTGTGAATAAATCCTGTCTCTGTGGTCTGTGGCTTCATTCTTCGAATGACGGAGACCAAGAACCTGGAACTCCAGTATCATCTGCATTAATTCAGACATATAATCATTGCCAAGATAATTTGTACTTTATACATTAAAACTGTGATTCATTTAACAAGATTTTTTTCACTACATATATCTCTGACTGCATCAGTTAGGATCCTAGCAACTACTCAAATAATTTGAGAAAGGTTTAATACATAAATATTTTAACATAAAGGACAACAGAATGCCCACATGCAAGAAGTGAAATTCCCAAGTAAGGAAAAACCAGTTGCTGATACCAGTCAAAGGTGATGGAGATCAGTGTTGTGAAAAGCATCTAATAGGAGATGTGACTTTTAGTCACAGGACATAGAGAACAGGGAAGGAACCAGAATTCATTCTCCTCCCTTCCTTAGAACTATTGTCGCTGCTTGTTACTGGCCAGCCCAGCTAACAGCTAGAGGGCAAGGAAGTTCATTGATATTGCCCATTCTGATCAGCCTTTTGAGGTCAGGAGCGGAAGTAGAAAGTCTAGCACGCTTGCTTAGATGGGTTATGATGTTCAACAAAGTTTCAAACTTTTCTTTCTTATTTCATGGAGCTTCAACAATGACCCAGTGCTAAATAGTCTTCACTTAAGTCTGTTCTGAAAGGAAAAACTGTGTATTACATAATATCTTCTTGTCATACTTGGGGCTCTGTTGAATAATCATTTTATCTCATCCTCTGAACTCTCCAAAAAACATTTTCCTCACAAACTTTTAATTTTTTGATGCCTGGAATTTGGATTGGGTGCCCTTCTTTCTTTTAATCTTCTTTATACGTGGATTTTCATTTCTTCTGATGGGTTCAATTTAATTGGTATCTTCTTAGAAATGCTATATTAGTCTAAAAACAGAGGCACTATAGGTATTATGGAAATAAATAGTTTAATTATCAAAATTATATCTTACAGAAATGTGGGAGCAGCAGGAGTAGTAAACTGGAGTGAGGGCTCATGAGATCAAAGAAATAGTCATTAATTGGTACCCCAAAGGCAAGGATCATGACTGAACAAATCAGAGCTCTCTTGCAAGAAAATTTGAGAAGCCAAGCACATGCAACTGCTTCAACGGACTGTGCAGGGAAATCACGGTGGAGTCTACAGGTGGCGGTCAGTTCTGTGTTGCTACCATCTCAAGCTATAATCCTCCAAGAACCGCTGTATCTGCCTCCCACTGTGTCTAACCATGTCAAAATTTAGGAAATAATGGCAGGGGTTGGATCTGTCTTGTCCAAATTCCTCAATGGGATAACTCATTAGGAAAAGGGACACTGGGAATTACAGGTCCTGGCATAAGCAGCTTGTCTTAGTTCTTTCATCCTCCTGTTCCAGTGGGTACCATAGCCTGGGTAGCTTATAAACAAAACAACTTATATCTCCCAGTTCTGGAGGCTGGGAACTGCAAGTCAAGGAGATGACAGATCAGTGTGTGGTGAAGGCCCATTTTCTTCTAGCTGCATTCTCTCATGCCAGAGGGGGCAATAGAGGTTCCTTGGATTTATGCTATAAGAGTACTTATCCTACTCTTCAGGGCCCCACACTCACACTTTAATCACCTCCCAAAGGCCATCCTAATACATCCTATCACCTTGAGATTTAGGATTTAATATAAGAATTTTAGGGGAACACAAACATTTAGACCTTAACACAGGTTAATATAGAAAAGTCAAACACAACTTCTTCTCCCATTTTTCTCTATCATAACAAATAATTTTGTTTCTTCATAACTTTTATAGTTATCTGAAATCATGTATTTATTTCTTTACACAAGAGAAGTATTCTGCCTTGTCCACTGATATTTCTCTTTATATAGTCAATACCTGGCTAACTGTATATATATATATATATTTTTTTTTTTTTTTTTGAGACAGAGCCTCAAGCTGTCACCCTGGGTAGAGGGTAGTGGCATTACCACTCACAGCAACCTCCAATTCCTGGGCTTAAGCGAGTCTTCTGCCTCTGCCTCCCAAGTAGCTGGGACTACAGGCGCCCGCCACAACGCCTGGCTATTTTTGTTTGAGTTGCAGCCATCATTGTTGGTTGGCGGGCCCCGGGGCTGGATTCGAACCCGCCAGCTCAGGTTTACATGGCTGGCGCCTTAGCCCGCTGAGCCACAGGCGCCGAGCCCTAACTGTATATTTTTAAAAGTTGAACTAATTACTAATACGTGAATGTATGTATGGAGGATGAGTCAATATGTCAACCAATTAAATATAAATAAAATAAATTTATATCATAATACCTTAAGAGCTAGTTTACTTTTGAAAATTAAACAAAATTTTAAATTTCAGCAGGCTAAATGACATTTGACAAATTGCAAGATTCCAATAAGTTATTCTTTCTTTCCTCTTCCATGCAGCAATCCGTAAATCATGTTCAACTTACTCCATTTTTTTCAGTCACATCCTTTCTATTCTATTTTACACATCTATCTATTCTATTTTATAATCCCTCCTCTTATACCATAATTGTCATAATTTTTTTGTTTTTTCATCTATTCACAGCTGCAGAATGTTTAAAAAAAAATGTTCTTTTATTGTAAAAGTCCATATGCTGTTGTTCTTATGTTTAGCTTAGATTTTGCAGAGTATAGTTTAGTTAATGCCTGTTTCTCTAGAAACACACTTTATACCACCTAATTATGCCCCGTGCTATGTCTTGGGTGGGGGGAGAAAATGAGAGATTAAAAAAGAGAGAGGATTATAAAGAAATACATTGCAAAAGATACATTCTTCCAGTCTTGTATATCATTCACAATTTCTTTTTTATTTATTTCTTTTTTGTGAGACAGAGTCTCACTGTGTTGCCCTTGGTAGAGTGCTGTGTCATCATAGCTCACAGCAAGCTCCAGCTCTTGGGCTTAAGTGATTCTCTTGCCTCAGCCTCCCAAGTAGCTGGGACTACAGGCGCCCACCAACAACACTCAGCTGTTTTTTTTGTAATTGCAGTTGTCACTGTTGTTTGGCAGGAGGGGTTGGGTTTGAACCCCCAGCCCTGGTGTATGTGGCCAGCACCCTAACCACTATTCACACATTATGTTACCTTCCCTCATTCCTTAAATTGTCCATATTAATATTCTTTCTTTGTTTGTGTCTACCAGTGTCCCCATCTGGCCTGCTAAATAGAATCAAATGCTTAACAGTGTTACAAAGCTATACCTTAGTAGCCTGAAAGATTCAATTCACTTCTCTGAGTTCCTATTTTGCTCCCAGAAAATAACATGGGCTCCTGGAAAATGTGTGCTTAAAAAGCAAACAGAGCAAAACTTTGGGGTTTTCTTTTTTATTAAACCTTATTTTTCTCCAATAGTATAAATGATTATAATTAAAAGCAATAACTTTTGTGCCACAAAAATACCAGTAATCTATATTTTCTATTAAACTTCATTTAACCTTATATTCAAGGAACCACTGCTTTTAAACAATGATAGAGCAGAAGGCCTACTGTTTCCATGTAGCTGTAGAAAATGTAAACCTGAGCATTACGTCCTGTTGACATGCTTCTTCCCCAATGTATTTACAGAGAAGTTAATGAAAATATGATTTACCAATTAAAAACAAATGAAAATAAAAATGATCCCTTGATGTATCATATCAGAATGAAATCATGCTATGGTAGATGAGGAAAATTACAAAGTTTTTTAATCTTTATGTTGAAAGAAGGGGCTTCTGAATTATGAGATGTAACATTTAATCAAATATCACCCTCTCTATGGTATCTGGAAGAATGCATTAGTGCTGAAATATTAAGTTTGTGAATCAGTTTCACCAAGTCCAAAATAGAACATATATTCATTTTTTCAGGGGAACTTTTTTTTTTTTGGAGAACACATAGAATTTGATAAAATCAATTAGAACACTTGATAATATAATTTAATGGCCTGATTTATTAGACCAGGATCAAAAACATATATTTAAATATGTACTGAATATGTAAGAATAGAAAACAATCATACACACATATGGATAAAAAATATTATAGGTAACTGGAGAATAAACTAACATACAAAGTTGTGGAAGTTACCACATTTTTATAACATGTTTTTCGGTAAATAGGCAGAACTAAAAACAAGTCCCAGTTTTGTATTCTAGGTTCCTTTATTTCTGAAATTCATATATAATAGCATAATTATAACATTTATCACAATGTTCAAACAGGTAATGCTCAATAAATGCTAAGTAGTTATTTGTTCATACTTTCAACTAAGTTTTTCTAAATTCCTAGGTTATGTTCAGATATTTTTCTATTATACATAGGATGAAAAATAAGTGTACAAATTAATCCTTGGAAAAGTGATACATACCTCATTGCTGAACATCACTACGATTACCCTTGAAATACTACCCTTAGGAAGCTATGTACTGAAGCCAGCCCCTAGACCACCCTTCAAAGCAATTTTGGAACTTTTTCTGGAATGGCTATTAGACATTGCTACCCTTGATGTCCTGAATATCATCAAAATCTATTCCTTTCAATATTTCTTTTATCTTTGAGTAAGAAAAAAAGTCATTGGGGGCCAAATCAGGTGAGTCGATAGGTGTTCTAATACAGTTATTTGTTTATTGACTAAAAACTTCATTAAAGACAGTGCTGTATGAGGTGGTGCAGTGATGTGATAAAAGATCCATGAGTTGGTGGCAAAAAGGTGAGGTTGTTTCCATCTAACCTTTTCACACAACCTTTTCAGAACTTCTAAGTAGGAAACTTGATTACCTGTTTGTCCACTTGGTACAAATTCATCATTAGAAAACCTTCTGATATCAAAAGGTTAACAACATCATTTTGACTCTTGATTTGGACTGATGGAATATTTTTGGTCTTGGGGAATTGGTTCATTTCCATTGTGGTTGTTTCAGGGGCATATTGGTACACCCATGTCTCATCGCCAGTGATAATATGGCCCTTTTGCCTCTTCAAAAGGTCTTGACAAACTTTGACTCTTTGTTTATTGGTGATCTCCTTCAGGACCATTTTTACACACAGCTTTTTCAGGCCAAAATTTCCAGTTAAGATTTTCCTGTTTTTCTATTGATTTTTACTTGTTCTGATATGCTTCTCACAGTCAACCAATGATTTTGATGCACCATTTGATAAATTTTTGCTAAGGTTTTATTAGTCCTTCCCATTACTGACTTCCCTGGCCTATCTTCATCAGTGACACTTTTTCTTCCCTCAGAAAAATGTTTAACCTACTTGCACACAGCTATTTTCTTCATGGCATTATCTGCATAAATTTGGACTATTATGTCTCTGATTTCAATCTTACTCTTACCAAGGGGAGTCAAAAATAGTAGATTAGAATCCTATAAGGGTAAGCGGCATGGACAGAAGTGTAGGAAGTCAGCTTCATAAAATTTAATTTATGGAGTAGTTGTAGAAAATGAAATCTGGTTACTGAAATATTGCATTATTAAAAAAGAACTATGCATTTTTTTGTATATAATAAGAATTATGCAAGTGTTTTCCATAAAATTATGAGTAAAGGATTGGTATCTAAAAAGATTGAGAGAAAGTGGGTACAGTTTAAATGCCAATCTTTTTATTGTCATTCACCTTTGACATATTAGAAGTGAAAACAGGCAACATTTTTTATGCATTTCATATGAGAAACTACATATTCGCTTTTTGAAATAACAGGGAAAATCTAATATAAATTTTATGTCAGATACAAAACTATTATCTCATTTAAACTTCCTAAAGGCCCCTTAAGTTTAAGATGATTTTATTTTTAATTTGAAGATGTGGGTTCATAACTGTTATAATTTTGTTTATGCTCTAGAGTGTACATTTTCCAAAATTCGTCCCTGAATCAAACCCCATTCTATATGGTAATTAAAGATACTTATTTTCTACATTAAATATACAGACTAATTATTCTACACTTTTTACAAAGACATGAACTTATTCTACCTACAGAACAGCAAATTTGAGAAAAAGGAATTAGAAAGAAATTAAGAATAAACACCAGCAGCTTTACTAATACATGCATTATCATTATCATCATTTCAGCCATGCAATCTAAAATAATCATAAAATAATCATTTGCATGTGCAAATTTAGCTGTTTTAAATTTTGTGTTATGCATCTGAAATTTATATTTTACAATAAAAAAATGTTAAAAATAATTAATATTTTCCTGGATTTAACATTTTGGCAGTAGGAATCAAATCAACTAAAAGGAAGAATAAAGCTAATGAGGCTCAGAATAAAATTTCTGGTTCTTAGGGGAAAAAAAGGGGTTCGAGGTGTAAAAATGTGTGTGTGTGTGTATGCATCTCTCTGTGTCTGTATTTGTTAAAATATAATTTTGAGATGGATTTTTTCCTGTAGTCATACATTTGCAGAAAGTACAATTCCATAATGTCATTATGAAGAAGTGGAGATAAGGCACAGATAAGTTTAATATCGAGTTAGAAATATTTCTTCCTCTAGTGAAATAATTCAAGCATTAGTTCCTTAAATAATAGTCCTAGAAATTATAATAGTAGATTTCATTGTGTAAACTATGTGATACACCTTACCCTTCTCAGTGCTTGATTTACTCTTATTTTTGCCAACATTGTGTCTAACTGACACTAATGAAATTCCCTTTGAACGTATTGCGAAAGGAAAGTAAAAAGGCTATAAGCAAGGTATAATGTGAACTAATTCTCAGCACACATTTCCAAATTCTTCTCTTATAACAAATATCATTCTTTGTCCAGATGGATATTAAAAAGGAATTAAGAGCCTTGAGTGAAAGTCAACTTCCCAAGAGGGTAAATAAATATAGCAATTATAATGTACCTGTCTGTGCCTGTTAGATTTAAATATTTGTGAACTATGGAAGTTTGCATTATGAATGAATAGGAAGCATAATGCAAAAAGAAACATTAGACAACATTACAAAGAGAAATGAAAATGAAGAATGGACCCGTGGGGAAAAAAATGTGTCCTTAAAGACGGAAGCATTTAAACCACAGCAATGATTATCCATTAGCCCTCTCAAACTGAGTTTGCAGGAGCAGCTCAGTTCTTGCCATTTTATTGCCCATTGCTACTTTTTTCAATTTCAGTATCTTTTGAAGCATCAAGTTGATTTTTACACCCACAGTTGTATATAGCAAGACTATTTCACTATATCTGTGATAACTTATGTTATCTAGTTACCTATCCAGTTGCAGTTTTTGTTACTGTCCTTATTGAGTCCTCCATTTAAAGATACCCCAAAACTGCTGGAAAGGTCAATGTGACAAAATGCCAAAATTTCTCAATTCTCACAACAGACAAACATGCCTAATGGGTGTTCTGAAGATTTAATTCAGGAGCACAAAAATATTTCAAGGAAGGATTAACAAAAGCAAAATTCTTAATTTAGTAGTTATCTCTCCAGTATCATGCCTGAATTAACAAAGCCTTCCTGTGTTTTTATGAACAACCCAGGTGGACAGTACATTAGCAGAAGTATGAGAAAATCTTGCAAGTTTGGTACCAAATATTACGTCATTGACAGGTGACTTTGCAGGTGGAGAAACAGCAAAGTCATGATATGGATTCTTTATGGTAACATTTCTGTTGTGATCCTACTTTAGTAAGCCAGAACTGACACAGACTTATCAGGATATTACAAGAAAATCTGCCTTTTAAAATATTTTCTCTCTCTGTTTATTTCTTAAAAAATTCATCTATGGCATCTTAAAAAAAAAAACACAAAAATCTTTGTTCTAAATTTCTCTGCGCTATAAACATTACCTTCGGGTTCATTTGTTAATAAGCACAACTTCCACATCATAATATTAAAATTGCTGAGCAATGTTTTTGAACTTTCTAATTGAACTATTAAGATGTGTTTTAGCTGTATTTAATAGAAAATTCATAGTATCTTGTGCTTAATATTATATATCTTTTGGGTTATTTTTCAGTTCTAAATAAATGAGGGAAGGCTAAGAAGACTCAGAAAGGAAGTAATAAATTAAAATAATTCATAATATACATTGTTCTTCTAGTTCTACTTTTGTCACTTTTGATACCTAAGGGAAGGTGAGTATTTTTTCACATCTAGTTATACTTAGAGAGTGAAGAACATGTTGCAGGGTTGAAAAAAAGAATCATTAATATCCTAGGGACCCATGCTTACTTCACTTCTGTTTAAACTAACATTGAAATCTAACATTTATCATGGAACACTGAGAATCTGAAAAACTCCATATAAAATATCAGCCACGGAAATTTTTATAACGAACTGTAAAGGGTACCTCAATGTCTATTTCAAAACTGATTTGATGAATACAGAAAAGGTCAAACTAAAAATAACTAGACTGAATCAGTTATAGGTGTAGTAACATATGCCCCATTTAATAACAAACTCTAAATTGGCAGCTCAGTTGAAACACTATCATGAATGCTAATTCTAACATCAAAGGGTTATGAACTATCTGTCCACTCTCTCCCAACTCAAGGTCAGGTGGCTATGAGCTAATGAAACCTTGATGCACCAGAAGGTGAGTGACTGATGTAAGTGGGCTAGTGGAAGAACTGCTGTAGCATGGTGACACATTCAGAATGACACGGTGTCCTGAAACAGAAATGACTGTGATCCCATCTGTTTATAAAGTGTAACTGCTGAAGTTAAAACCTCCCTATGTAGGCAACATATTTCCTAGGAGTTACATTTTTTTTATATCCATAAACAATCAGATGTTACAAGTGCTAGGCATTTTCATTCTCCTTACATATGTGGTTAGCTATTTCTAAAAGGCTTTATTCAATAATTTTGACAGGTTAAGCAACAATGAATACCTGCATGTGGGGATTGGAGACGGGATAATCAGTTTTACCCAAGAGCAGATACAAAATTTCTGAAAGTGATGATGTCCACAAAGACCTGTTTTAAAACTTTGTGCCCATGATAGTGATCAAATGGAAATATAATTTATGCTTGTTAGAATTCAAAAAATCAAAGCAAGCCCTAAGCACTTAAAACTCTGACAAAAGCTAACGCTGTTAATGTGAACACACTTTTAAATTATCTGTAAATGTATATTCTATCGAGTCTGCACTTTTATCATGTCCTTCAACCATTTGAAGCTCATGAAAACAGATCAGTTTTCTGATTGTCCCTCTCCTCTCTTTTTAGGAGTTCTTTGTAATCCTAAAGTACTTTTTCCTACTTATATAGTTGACTTAATTGTATCATGGAAGTAAAAGATAACAGCAATGATCAAAAAAAAAAAAAAAGAGGAGAGGATGAATTTCACAATTTATCCTCTTTCAGAAAGCAATATTAAGACAAAGAAAAATTATATTAAGTAAAATAAATGCACCAGTACTTGCACACACTAACACTAGTAAATATTTGGGGTATTTATTTGAATTTATTTGCTTATTTCTTTAGGAAACTTTAATACTGTGAAGTTTTGGCATAATTTATTTCTTCTTAGCTAAGGAATGACTTTATGTTGAAATTAAGTTCCAACATAACTAAATTAGGTTTCATGAGGACTTGGAAAATTGGAGAAAAACCACAAAATTATCAATCTTCCCATCATTTTGTAGGTTTTTATTTTAATGCACAGCTATAATTGTCACAATAAATTATAATACTTCTATCCACAACTGGGCATATTTCAATTTAGCAAAAGAATTTTGAAAACCTGTTAATCGTAATTAGTTTGTGAGACAAAGTTCCTACCTTTTAACTAAAACAGAGATGATCAAAAGGAATTTTTGTGCCCTTATTATATGTTTCTCACCAAGAATAAAATGCTGAACAAAACCAGCATCAGCTGTTAAGTATCAGCTGTTATACAGATTACAGTTTAGTTAGATGTTAATCAAATAATGTGAATAAAAATTTAATTTAGAAAAATATTTAAAGATACAATTTAGACAGATGTTAACCAAATGATGGCAGGACTTGTGTAATTATTAACTGTGCTACTTTCTACAAAACATGTGACAGGGGGCAGCAGAAAACATGATTTTAGTAAAAAGTGTAACAGAGAAGAATGACCTAGTTTAGAGAATCAGGGAAGGTATCTAAAGAAAATCAGAATTCAGCTACTATATAAAGCAAAGGAAGGAGTTAATTAAACAAGTAGAGGTACTGAAATGAATCTGCTCAAGAAGGAGCTAGTGTGTGCCAAAACCCCATGTTGACGAAAAGAGCATCTTCCAGGAAGTGAAGGAAAACCAGGGTGGAAGAGAAAAAGAGGCACTATCAGGAGCGTCCAACCTGCCACCTAGCTGGCTGCCTGCTGGTTTTGTGAAGAATTTTTTGTTTGTCTGTGGTGTCAGATATCATGAAAAGTATGCAAAGACCTTTGTCTGTTAGTCTGCTTCCATTAGTGTTTGTGTGTCAAATGTAACATGTAGCCCAGGACAACCTTTCCAAAATGTGGCAGAGAACAAAAATTTAGACACCCCTGCACTAGATGATTTCAAAGAACTTTGTAGGGCCTTGGCAGTCAGTTGAAAGATTTTGTTCTTTATCTAAAGTTCAGCGAGAAGCTATGCGAAAATGTTAGGAGTATTAGAACCATGTATTTCAATGTTAGACACAAGAGTCCACAGATGGAAAAGAGACTTCTTAAAAGCCATCACTAAGTGGATAGTGGGCAGTCGAGTCAAACTGAGATAAGGTAATTGAGATGTCCAAGAGGAGGCTGGAGAAAAAGTACAGGTTAGGATATATAAGCCAGGCTGGTAAAATACTATTAGGTGACATATAATAGTTATCAATGGAGGCATTGGTGGAGCTATTTAGGGGAAATTGTGAAACCAGAAGTCTTTTATTTTTTTATAGGGACAGAGTCTCACTCTATCGCCCTTGGTAGAGTGCTGTGGCGTTACAGCTCGCAGGAACCTCCAGCTCATGGGCTTAAGTGATTCTCTTACCTCAGCCTCCCAAATAGCTGGGACTACAGGTACCCGCCACAGTGCCCGGCTAATTTTTGATGCAGTTCAGCCAGGGCCGGGTTTGAACCGGCCACCCTCAGTATATGGGGCCGGCGCCCTACTCCCTGAGCCACAGGCGCTGCCCGAAACCAGAAGTCTTATTGGAGTGGATTGCATGGTGAATAGGAATAAAAGATAAGAAAATAATTGCAGAAGTAATATATGAGAATCATAAAACATTTAGGAAGAATGTTTTTGCCAAAGAAATAAAAAAATTATGTGCTACTTGACATATTTTGACCCTCTTGTAGGAACTTTAAGTTTATGTACTATTTTCCTATCAAATATGAGCTGCAATTGAACATTCGTACTTCAAAGTTTCCTTTGGATATATTCTAATATGTGAAATTGTAATATTATGTTTTCAAATTTTATTACCAATTGCTATATATCCTTCAGAAATTATAACAAATTTAGACAATGAATGTTGGGGGTCTAACAAGGCCCCACATGAACCCTCCTCTCACCTCCTAAGATAAAGTATACAAAGGGCATAGCCCCACCCCTGAAGTTACCTCCTAAAGACCCTAACTCACCAAACCCCTCAGGGAATATGCACATCCCCTATGACCCATTAAAAAAAGGGGGCTGCTAACTGCCCCACTCCCACCCCTGGCACAGAGGACATCACAGCACTGCCCAGGCAATTCTTTGTCCCCTTTCAATAAACCTGACCCAAATTTCTCTACTCCCTCCAGGTCTAGTCTCTGAGTGCCTCTGCTTAAATCTTTCAATGAACAGCATTGTATTCAGACTAATTTTCCACATCCATGCTAATGCTAGTAATATTGTGAGTTTCACTGATCTAAAAGGATATGTTATTATAGCAACATTCTCCTAAATTACATCTTTTGAATTAGACTTATAACTGAGTATTTTCCATGTCTTTAGGTGTCAAGTTTGCTTGTTTCTTTTAATGATGATTTCTGCTGGCCCACTCAACCTTATCTCTATTCTGTGAGCTTGACAGGAGCCATCTCATGTTCACCAGGTCAGCCACATGCTCACTGCTCGCTTGGCTTGCTGGGGTCAGAGGCTCCAACTCCGACGCATGTTCTGCTTTGTTTTGTTTTTATTTTGTTTTATGGTTCCTGATTCTCTGCTGCAGATAACTAGAAATAAATTACTATATTATCAGGCATTGACATTGAACAGCAAATGGAATGAGATGAAGATTAGAAATTTATCTTTTGAATAAAAGAACAGAAAGTTTTCATACTGAGAGATTAGACACGTGCTCCCAAAACACCACAAAGCAAAGAACCATCAGTAACTTTGCTTCATCTTATTATCCTAAATAATGCTATGGTTTATTTTCTCTTTTTATCTTCTCTGGTGACTGAGGGTTTGAAATCTCTACAATACCATAGTGCTATTGTATAGCCTCTGATATTTTTATAACAACATAAATAGGAATTATATATGCATTTTGTCCATGAATAAGGTCATACTCATGGGACCTTATGCTCATTAGTTTCTAGTTAATTGACTACATGTATTTCTAAATGGATCAAAATTCCCATAAAACTAGAGAGAAAGGTAAATTTTAGATATAGTCATCAAAGACAATGAAAAAAAAACCCGAAAATCATTGCTTTATGCATTTCTGAATTTAGTTAGTATATTTAATTTTAATTTGGTCCAATGAATTGTTATTTTTCCCTGTCTTTAATTTTGATTTTTACTGACACTACCATCTAAGTGAAAATAACAGATAATTTTGAAAATTTTATCAAACAGCACTGAAATTATTTATTTCACATGTTTTAAACACAGAGAAAAATTTCTTCTGACTATACACAATGTGTCACTTAAAAGCACAATTTCTTTCTTTCTTTTTTTTTTTGTAGAGACAAAGTCTCACTTTCTGGCCCTTGGTAGAGTGCCATGGTGTCACACAGCTCACAGCAACCTCCAACTCCTGGGCTTAGGTGATTCTTTTGCCTCAGCCTCCCGAGTAGCTGGAACCACAGGTGCCCGTCACAACGCCTGGCTATTTTTTATGTTGCAGTTTGGCCAGGGCTGGGTTTGAACCCACTACCCTTGTTATATGAGGCCGGCACCTTACTGATTGAGCCACATCTCAATAATGAGAACTCTTCATTTCAGGCCATAAAACAATAAATGTGATGTACATTCTTCTGCCAATCAAGTCCCAATGGAATTAATTTTTATTTTTGTAGGTTACAATTTCTACTTAGGGAAATAAAGACTAATATTGAGTATTTGTTAAACATTAAATGCAAATCAAGCTAGAGGTGTTCACATTCAGATGAAATCTTTCATCAGATTTAATTTATGTATTCTATAAATAAGAGCAACATTTTTTAAACTAGAAATGGAAGCATCAAAACTATCTTCTTCTAATGTCTTTGCTCTTCTAGTATCTTTTCATTCTTTAGGGTCCACTCCTGAAGATATATCTCAAGGAAAAAAAAAACAAACTAAATAATAAAAAAATGTGAAAATTGTTGTATTGAAACATAGGTAATGGGAAAATGTTTGGAAAGATATTGTAGACAAAATTAAATATAAGAAGTAAAATACTTCCTGCTTTCAAATGTGTATTTCGCATTAAGTTTATAAAATCCTAAATGGCAAAAAAATGAGAATGGATTTATATTACACAAATGGGATTTCAATCCTAGAATAGAAAAATTATAAAAACATTTATTATGATACAACTAGTTTTTCTTTCTGATCTGATATGTCCAGTCATGTTCTTTAAGAGGCGGACATGATGATGGAATTAGATGTGCAATTCTTGTTAGAAGAAATTCTGAGAGCAATAGAGCGGAAGGCAGAAGGAATGGGGAAGGGAAACTTCACACCATGGTGCAAGTCCGGAACATGTGAGAGTGCACAGGAAGGAGAATTAGGGGTTCAGACTTCAGCAAAACTTTGCAAAAATCTTAACCAGGGTCCAGAACAAAGAATGTCAGTTAATAGAGTCCTTCATCAGACATTCATGTTGTGAAAGATCTGAATGTGTAGCAGGTGGAGACTGACTTCCACCTACAATATGACATGTAAAATTATTTTGACATTAATTATCTCTATGAGCCATGAGTGCTACTTTTCTTTTTTATTTTCTGGAGAAATAAATACACACATTGAATGTAATAGGATGTTTGTAGTGTCAAAGAAACATTTAATATTGATATATATCTCACATCATATTTTGAATGAAACTAAGTGTTATGTATTACAAGTTATACGGTGTCTCCAAATAGGATGGCTTTTGTTGTTTTTTCTTTCCCCTTGTAAATAAAAGGTAGATAGCATCTTATCAATGGCCTGTGCAAGAAAGGTATTTTTATTAATGACATATTATGCACTATCATTTTTTTTTCTTTAGTGGTAAGCAGTGAATTCTGATTTAATTGCTTAACTGTGTTGTAATTTCAGCTCTTAATAGCAAATGACTTTTCTGTACATTAATGATATGTTATTGCCCTATATACATGGCATTATGTGAATTGTTTTCTTGGTATTTCTCTTTTAATGAATAATTTGTCACATAATACTGCCCTTTGAAGACAAGTTCCTCAGAAAAACTAACACTTTCCCATAAAAATTATCATTGTTTGTTGAGAAAAGGAATATACATGGAAAGAATAGTAATGCTCTATAACATCCAATAGAAATAATATATGAGAGCCACATATATTAATTTAAATATCTACAAACCATATCAAAGTAAGCAAAAGGAATTAATTTTAATAATATATTTTAATTAACCCAGTATATTCAAATATTAACAGTTCCATACATAATGAATATAAAAAACATTAATGAGCTATTTAATTATTTTTTCTTGTACCAACTTTGTATTTCATTTTATGACACATCTCAATTTGCACATTAAATTTTCACTAGAAATACTTTACATGTACTTAGATATCAAATAATTTAGAATTGAAAACATAAATTCAAATATTGACGTTTCCTATAGATTTTTAAAAGTTTTCTAGCACCTGAACTGAATAGAGAATTAGTTTTAAATTTTAAATTCATGTTATTTAAATTACATTTGAAGAATCAGGTCTCAATCACACTAACCACATGGATCTAATGGCTACTAAACTGGACAGCACACCCTAGTGACACAATTTAAAAGATAATTTTAGTGTTTATGGATAATATAAATCTGTTTAATACTGTTATTGGCATGGAGCCAGTAACTCTTTTAAACTTTGTACTATTTTCAAATACTTTGAGAAACAATTAGTATGGTTTATTAATATTTGATGTAATGGCCTTGAGTAAAAAATAATTTCAATTTAATCTGGGAAAGATTTTCTCCTTAAACAAGTTCAACTTTCCTTCAGCAAATGAGTAAAGAAGAGAATGACAACTTTTTACTCAGCAAATGAGTAAAGAGGAGAATGACAACTTTAATAATGACTGTGAATTTAGGGCAGTGCCTATGGCTCAAAGGAGCAGGGCATTGGCCCCATATGCAGAAGCAATATCGGGAATCTCAAGTCTGTTATAAAGTGGGACAGCCTGAAGCCTGGCATTTTCAAACAGAGAAACCGTCTTGCCAGAGCTTCACCCTGCCCCCAGTGACAGGTCTCAGAGATCACCCAGCACTGAGAGACAAGGCTGGTGCAGGGCTGCCCACTCAGGGAGAGTGAGTGCATCTGGGGAGTTAGGGCAATAACGAGGGAACGCAGAATGCCAGAGACAGGGGAGCAACCTAAACCTCCCCACGAGAGAAAAGTTCTCTCAGGGAGATAAAGAGAAAAACGCCTCCTTTCTTTTTTTCTTGGTATTGGCAGCAGTGCCAGCTCGTCTGCCCAAAAGTTTTTCTGGAGGTTTAATCCCTGCTCTTGAAATTTGTGTGGTCCACTTAGACATCCTGCTCCTGGACTGTGTTTCCTGCCCCATGCTCTGTTTGTGTTAAAGTCATAAATAACTTAGAGTAATAAAAATAAGGGGCAAATCAGTCTAATTAAAGTAGTTAATTAAAGAAATCGTTTGGTTAGAAAATGCAAGCCTAGCAAGAACCATTATATAAGGGTTTGGCCGTCTCCCTCTAGATTGATGAATGAACAATGATGTGTGTAAATGCAACGAGCCCAGAGTTAGGGGATTTTCGCCTGTCATTATATTTGGAGGTGGAAAGCCCCCCTGGCACAGCTTTTCTAAAAACTTTCTTCTTTTGTCTTTGGCTCTTTATTTTTTCCCTCATCCTCTTGTTACCACCAGTCACCGAGAAAGAATTCACAATGTAGTTTGGGGCCAGTCCCTGACACGTGGTTATCAAACTCTTGAAAGGTGGTTTATCTGGATTCAGAAATACTGTAAAGATAAAATACATAATGAATTCCACTGAAAAGTTAGGGACAAAACATGCAAAATATCTCATTAACAATTTGTTATTGATTGAACATTGGACTGAGAATGTATTGGAAATATGGGTTTTACTATTAAAATATATTACAAAAATTAATTTCACCTGATTATTTTTATTTTTTAAAAAGTGGCTACTAGAAAATTTAAAATTATTTGTGACCCACATTATATTTTTGTTAAACTTCACTATTCTGGGGAGTAAACTAAACTTTAATATTCAATGAGCACATTCTATTTTTAAAATATTGGACTGTACATATTACATTTATAGGCAAGTCATGATTTCATTCTGTAGATCATAAAGCTTAAATATTTTCTGAAGGCTAATGTGAACTTCTACTTTTCTATCAATCATAGGGTAATCATGCTAAGGTCTCTGCCATTATGCCTAATGTAATATATATAACATAAAACAAACCTAGTAAATGAAAAGCAAGTGTTAATCCTTTAGAATGATTAGTGTAATTTCCTTCAGTCTGATTCTGAATGCTATAAGACATTTTGTGTTTTCAGTTGATAATACAGAAAATGATGACATGGATGTGATCCATAATGTATGGAATTAAATTCAAATATCAGCATATTAGCATTGTTAAAGAAATAAAATGTGTTCTTAGAATCTGAGCCAGAAATCAATTTAAAAGTTTCTAATTGGCCTCATCTTCTTTAACCTTCTAGTGTTTTTTTTTCCTACTTTTCATTATACTAAACAGTGTTATAAGGACACGGACTTCAAAGAGTGATAGTGTTTATGAAAAGCAAAACCAAAAGAGTGTCTATATTAATTCAAAGTATTATTATGACTGTGACTACTACCTCATTAGAATGTTAACATTAAGGGATCTTAGTGTTCACAGGGTAATGTAATCTCTATTTAAATAATGAAAAGGCAGAGATATCATTTTTTTACACAAATGTAAAGAATTAACTATCTGCTAAGGATTGCCCTTTGGTGACAAAATATTATCCATGACTTCAAGGAGAATGGAGGAACAAACTGCAGGTTGAAAAATGCAGTGTACCGTGATAAGCTCTATTACATCGGGAGGACCGGGTTGCTCCTCAAGCAACATGATAAACACAAAGAGGACTGGCTTAATTAAACCAGGGAGGGAGGAGAAAGGCTTGGTTAGGCTTCTTCTAGGGTAGAATATCTTAAGAGATAGGAGTTAGTAGACATGTACATTTAAATCATGTCAATGTCTTTAAACTGAGAAGGATTTGTGAAGAAATTAGTGGGTGAACTGTACTGACCCTGGAGGAACTATAGGATCCTGGAGATGTGATGGGAGTTTGGGGTGTGCTTGCTACCATAAAGAAGCTTTCAATGGTCCCTCCAGGGCCAATATTGTACATCTTAAGTAGACATCACTATTTAGACATAGTGATCCAGGGTGTCACAAAAGTTGCCCCTAAAGTCACCACATGTAAGGAAATTGGGGGGTTATAGTTAAATATACCATTATTTACAAACTATTCATTTCAAAATTTTATAAAGAGATTTTATGTCATGGAACTCTCTGGAGTAGAACTAAAAGAAATGAATGTATAAGCAAATAAGAAAATATCACTAGAGCAATAAACTTTTGCCTAGAGAGATAAAATCCTACAGTAAATCATGAAACTTACAGGTAAAACCACACAACCCAAGTCTTGTCACCAACATGCTTGTGCCACCTATTTATTGCCTACAGCTACTGGAAACCAAGACCTGTACTTTGAGAATATTTATCTATTTTTTAGTATGTTTTCTATTAATAGCTTTCTCATTAATTGAAACCCGGTATTAACTGAGATAGGGGAAAGAAAGGCTGACAATGGATTATGAAACCTACCTGCCTCTTGTAGATTTCTTTAAAAAGGAAAAATATGCAAGTACCTTTGAAAGAATCAAGTGGACTGTTGCTCTCCAAAGGCTCAGGGAAGAAATCAAGGCTGTTAACATTCCTTCCTTTGAGGTATAGTATGACACATATAAATGACTTCTAGTTGCCTATGGCATTTAACCCACATTGTTAGTACTTTGCTAGGTACTGATAAAAATTTAGTAAGGTAGAAATCATTTGAAGACAAAAATCAATGTTGATGACTGTTCCTACCAACTGCTTAAGAAATATGTGTAATTAGTAATTTTGGCATAGCTGCTCCTCATTTATAATGACTGGTCTGTTTTCATTTTAAATCTGTGGACTAATGCTGTAAATTGTGTTCAGGAATAAGGAGAACTCTGACTAGTCATTTTCTAGTAATGAAAACAACTCAGTAATACCTCCTGACCTGTTAGTCACGTTAGCTTATTTTTACAAATTTTCCTCTCATAAGGTTGAATGTATATGATTTATGAATTCTTTTTTAAAATTGAATTTACTTCTACAATTGAAACAAAATTCATAGAGGATATTGTCTTCAAAGATGAGGTATCTTTTCTCACATATGACATCATCTACCTTGTATCTAGAAAGTCCTCAAACTTTCTATATTACAGTTATCAATCAACCCCACAAAATATGCAATGATACAGACATGCATAAGAAGGTATGAAGAAATGAGAAGTAGTTTAATTTACCTGTAACAAGGAAACCTGTTCTGCCTTCTTCTTGGAGAGTAAGTTCCCATATTATCTTATTTACTCACAGAAGAACTGACCTGACATAGTGCTTACTCATAACGGAGTGTCTGTAGCATATGGTGTGTAGGAACCTTTGGCTTTGCCTGTGGGTGCTTTATTGGGTGTCTAGGTTCTGGATGGATTTGGGGTTATAGATAATCCTTAGCATGGTGATCTTCTCAGTTGTTGATTGTAGACTATAGCAGTGATGAGCTATGCTTGCAAATTTCCTGCCTGTCTTTGGTGAAGGAGGATGGAGATCTTTGAGATTCTTTCTCTTTCCCCAGCACTGTGGTCTTCTTAACAGTGTGAATTTTGGAGTTAGCCGTTGGTTTATGAGTAAGAATCAGTCACACCCTCAGTGATTGAGTCAATTGACTATTTCAAATTGACTTTCTTGTTGGTAGGTGGCACTTGCGGGAGGAAAAAACAGTGAGGTGGTATGATTTTTGGAACTTTGACCAGGTCTAGCCCATCAGGAGAAGCACTCAAAAGTCCCAGTTTGGGGGGTGGTGTCCTGGAATTTCTAGATGAGTCTTTTATATTCCACCCCAGCAGAGACAGGTGGTGGAGTGAGGCTGGGTGTGGCTGGGTTGGGTGTGCCTGCCCTCAGATTCTGTAAAAATTGATAAGGTAGCTGTTTTAGCCAGGTGAAGTCTGTTCCCAGCCTTCTGGGGATAGACATGAAGGAGGGATTGAGTTGGCCCCACCCAGCCACCCAGATCATCTGTTGGAGGCAGGAGCCATCTGAGATTCACAATCTGGCCAACACGAGTGGGTTTTGATCTTCCCCCCATCCCCTGCTCTGCAGTCTCACTCCTGCATCTCAAACAACTGAGCTCCTTCATGATGACATTGCAGGATGGAAGCTTCCCTGCCTAAAATTCCACACCGGGTAAAGGGCTTGGCACTCCTCCTGGGAGAGAGGTATTCCATGAGTGTGCTGAAGCTCAGGCCCGGATTGTATTCTCCTCCCAGGTCTATGCACATGGGCGCTCTCACCTCCTGATATTAGTTCACATATCTCCCCTTCATGCAACATGATGAAGTGTAGGGTATGAGATCTGGCCTGTGGGCCTGTCCTTGGGTCCTTGAAGATCACTCTTTGACCATACCAGGGAGAAGCATGCTGGTCCTGGGTTGCCTGTTGGGTGCTCAAGCAGATTTTATGTCCCCAATTCTGATTACACCTTGCTGTGATGGCGCAATTGCGCAGAAGCACCAGGGATGGCTGGTGAGCAGACAGCTCAGTCTGAAAGCCCCTTCTTCCCCTGCAGGTCTTTAAATGGAAAGGTTTGAGCCTTACTCTCTGTAGAAACACCACTAGAGGGGAAACAGTAGCTCCTGAGAGCCCAGACTCAAGTGTCTTTATCAGAAGTTGCAGGCAGGGGAGAGGAAGGGGAGGAAAAGAGTCTGGATGAAGGAAAGCCACTGGATGCACTCTGGATGTCTTATCCCTCTCTCCAAAGGCAGCCCACCTGCAATGTCCAGATTTTGGAGTCATGCAGATCTCCCAGGACCCAGTGGCCCCTTGTGGCTCCTACATGTGGGACAGAGTTGAGTGAGACAATATGGGAATGAGTGAGACAGTAACTGAAGAGCTGAAGCTCCACAGGGAGGACAAAAGAGCACAGTGGGGGCAGAAACGATATGGCATCTGCCATCTTGGTTCTGATCTGTGCTGAATGGAAGTGCCCTAGGGAGGCTGGCAGCCAGGTGTTTTGTCCACACATGGGTAGCATCACCTTTTGTGATCCTATGGGTAGAAAGGCTCTCCAGCAGCTTGGGAGCCCACTGACCACCAGATGTGTGAAGAGAGAGAAATGACTTGCTTCACCTATGCTTTTCACTGTACTCTAAACCACTCTGCAAATATCATGCTCCTTCTTATTCTACTTTTCAATTTCTTCCCACAGAATCTCTAGTAGCTTCTGGCTTTTTCCCCTTGAAATTACACCTGATCTGTGATCCTTTATTTCCTTTTCATCTAAAACTTTTCCTGGCAGCTGGCATTTGTGGTCAGCCATCTTTGAAATTCATCATGGTGTGTTTTAAAAACTAGGGGTTTCTTTTGATTAGATTGTAAATTATCAGAGAGATATGCAATTTTGGACAAAATGGATTTACAGGAACAAAAAATTATTCTCTAGCCCAGTGGTTCTCAACCTTCCTAATACCAATGCCATGGCCCTTTAATACAGTTCCTGTGGGTTACAAACCACAGGTTGAGAACTGCTGCAGCCTGATGAAATGTAAAAAACAAACAAAATAAGTTCTTTGAGAACTAGACAAGGAACGAAGAACGCTGATGCCAGAGTGATATAAAACAAATGTGGTGAGAGGTCTGCGATTGCTAAGCTGTGAGGAGGAAGAACCTAGGCAGTGCACTCTGGCCTCATGAATAGATGATATAGTGGGCCTGGGATATTGCTGATACTGAAGAGGCCAGTGTTCTCAACACAGTGCCACAGAAGGGAAAGCTAAATTTGTATAGAAATATAGAGAACTTTCGAGTCCCTTTTGGGTATTCAACACAGCTTTATAGCCAAATGAATGTGGAGAAATGGTCTGAGCCTGGAAGAAGAAAATATCATAAAGGGTGAGTAGTCACAATCTCTGCCACTCACACAGAAAAGGGCACAGTACCTGTTCTCACTAGCTGGAATAGATGCCTCATGATTCTTGGGGTGATGAGTAGATTAGTCAATATTATATTATTTGGGTCGTGGGGAAAATTAATCCTAGATCAAAGCACCAAAGTTTGCATGTAAAATTCAAAAGGATCAAATTATAAAGCAAGAAGAGCTGATGTGGGGAGAAGACCTAAATGGTAGACTGTACGAGTATAACAGAACCTGGAATGCTATGAGGTGTTAACTTTGGGCAACGTATTTCAAACTGGCAAGGCGAGCTATGTAGGAATTTCATCTTTGTTTTAATTGGCTCAACACTTCCTGAATGTGCAGTGAAATTATTTTTAATAAGAAATTCTGCATTTAGAAAGGCAGTGTTGAAATTTATGACCTTGGAGACTGGGGGAAGCATGGCCAGCATTGTGTGACTGTGAAAATGATGGTAGTCTATGCAATTCTCCATTCTCTTTCTTCCTCTTCCAGATTTATAATCCTTCACTAAACATACAGAAAAAAATGAATTCATGGTCTTTCTGACCCTATAGCACCATTTATTATACTTTTACAGGGAATTGTTATTTTGACTTATGTAATTGATCATTATGCCTAAGACTTGTGAGGGCTCACTTATTCCTGATTTTTTTTTTTAAGAAGCCACTCAAGGGTTAAAGTAGTTATTATAAGTTAACAAAGAAAATTAATCTTTAAAAAAGCTGACACTATCTGGAAAACTAATCTGTCCCCTACCAGCCCACAATGTGCCCTCTGCTCTGACCTCGCACCAGACCTGAGCCTGCTGTGAGGGGTCTGACGAGTGAAAGAGGAAAGGTCTCTGAGAAGAACAAACAGTGCGAGAGGGCGCACCTGCAGCTCTCGGGATTACAGTAAGATGCACAGGTTCTTGTAAGTCTAGAGGATTCCACCATGAGCACACCAGGCCGCTCAGAGGGGCGTCTCCTTCCTGTCCTTGCTTGGGAATGGCTTCGCTTGCTCCTTGCCTGCCTTTGGCTGCTCTTTGGCTGCTTTGGCCTCCACGACGCCTTCTCTGGGCAGCTGGGCCCGGCGCCCACGCTGCTGGGGCTCGACGACGCCTTCTCTGGGCAGCTGGGCCCCGCCCCCACGCCGCTGGGGCTCCTTGTCCTCTGGCGCTGCCTGATCAGACTGGGCGCGCTGACTCTGCAGCAGGCGGAGCTGAACACGCAGCTCAATGATGGCCTCCCACTCCTCCTGAATCGCTTGATTCAAGTGATTGTTCTTTATTTCTAGCTCTTCATTCTGTGTCTGTAGATCTTCTAGAATGATCTGCAGTTCTTCTTCATCCTCACTCTTGCTCTCAGAGGAGTACTCCTCGGTTTCACTCCGCCGCGCTGCGGGCGAGTCTGAATCTCTGCAATCTCAGCTCTGAGGAGTTCTATCTCTTCTTTCTCGGTACTCCATAGCCACTAGCTCCTCCTGTTCCGTGAGGATCTCATTCTCTTGGGCAAGGAGAATATTGATAACTTCTTCATTTTCATTCATTTCATCTTTGGAAACATCCTCTTTTGAAAGACTAGCTATCTCTTGTGCAATCTTGGTTTCACACTCCTGCCTTTTTGCTTCTCTTAGTTTTCTTTTGAGAGCTGTCAAAATCCTTTGTACTTCCCGTAATCTTTCCTCTTTAGATAAATCCTTTATCCCACCCTGCAGATCTCGATGTAAACAATTCAAAAGAAACTCCTGTCTCCGGATCTCTTCCTTGATGCCAACCTGGGTCTCTGGCAGCCTGGGCATCGTGGCCGTGTTAGACTACTGCAAAGGTTTTGTCACTTTAGAACCACATTTCCAAAGAGTTCTTGCACATGTGTGAAAAACACATACGGGGGGGAGGAGCCAAGATGGCGGTCTGTAGCCAGCTTTCTGCAGACGCTCCTGTCCAGAAGGAGAGTAAAAGGACAGAAATTTGGCGAGAAAGCCAACGGTTTGGAGCTGAGCCAAGAGACAAGGTCGAGGAACACACATCAACACTGCTGGAGTGACCTGCAACCCCAAGGATACAAATAAAAGGTACAGAGCACATCACCAAGCGGACGGGAGTCCCCTCCCCCAAGAGAACAGCTCGCAGTATACGCCATACCTCCATACAAACAAGCGAGCAGAGTTCAGAGGTCCTCCCAC
>CAUYON010020750.1:0-21733 GCA_963573935.1 Arctocebus calabarensis
ATATTCTCCAAATGTCTTTCCAAAATGGATGTATTAGTTTACATTCCCACCAGCAATGTAGAAGTGTTCCCTTTTCTCCACATCCACGCCAACATCTCTGGTTTTGGGATTTCATCATGTGGGCTAATCTTACTGGAGTTAGACGATATCTCAAGGTGGTTTTGATTTGCATTTCTCTGATGATAAAGGATAATGAGCATTTCTTCATGAGTTTGAAGGCCGTGCGCTTGTCTTCTTTGGAGAGGTTTCTTTTCAGATCTTTTGCCCATCCTGAGATGGGATCTCTTGTTCTTTTCTTGCAAATACGTTGGAGTTCTCTATGTATTCTAGTTAAAATGTCTATACTTCCCAAAGCAATCTACCTATTTAATGTCATCCCTATTAAGATACCAACATCGTACTTTCAAGATTTGGAAAAAAATGATGCTGCGTTTTATATGGAACCAGAAAAAAACCTGCATAGCTAAGGTGGTTATTAGTAATAAAAACAAAACTGGAGGCATCACCATACCAGATTTTAGGCTGTACTACAAAGCCATAGTGGTCAAGACAGCATCATATTGGCACAAAAATAGAGACATAAACATTTGGAATTGAATAGAAATTCAGGAAATGAAACTAACATCTTACAACCACCTAATCTTAGATAAACCAATCAAGAACATACCTCAGGGAAAAAACTCCCTATTCAATAAAGGGTGCTGGGAGAACTGGATATCCACATGTAAAAGACTGAAACTGGACCCTCACCTTTCTCCATTCACAAAAATTGATTCAAGATGGATAAAGGACTTAAATTTAAGGCATGACACAATAAAAATCCTGAAAGAAAGCATAGGAACAACACAGGAAGATATCGGCCTGGGGAAAGACTTCATAAAGAAGACTGCCATGGCAATTGAAACAACAGCAAAAATAAACAAATGGGACTTAATTAAACTCAGAAGCTTCTGTACAGCTAAGGAAACAACAACCAAAGCAAATAGACACCCTACACAATGGGAAAGGATATTTGCATATTTTGAATCAGACAAAAGCTTGATAACTGGAATCTATAGAGAACTCAAATTAATCCACATGAAAAAGCCAAAAATCCCACATATCAATGGGCAAGAGACATGAGTAGAACCTTCTAAAGGAGACAGATGAATGGCTAACAAACATGAAAAAATCATCCCTAATTATTAGAGAAATGCAAATCAAAACCACCCTAAGATATCATCTAAATCCAGTGAGAATGGCCCACATCACAGAATCTCAGAACTGCAAATGCTGGCATAGATGCTGAGAGAAGGGAACACTTTTATACTGCTGGCGGGACTGCAAATTGATACAACCTTTTTGGAAGGAAGTATGGAAAACTCTCAAAGAACTCAAGCTAGACCTCGCATTTGATCCTGCAATCCCATTACTGGGCATCTACCCAGAAGGAAAATAAACCCTTTCATCATAAAGACACTTACACTAGACTGTTTATTGCAGCTTAATTTATAATCGCCAAAATGTGGAAACAGCCTAAATGCACACCAACCCAGGAATGGGTTGACAAGCTGTGGTATATGTACACTATGGAATACTATTCAGCCATTTAAAAAAATGGAGACTTTATATCCTTTGTATTAACCTGGATGGAAGTGAAACACATTATTCTTAGTATAGCATCTCAAGAATGAAGAAGTATGAATCTTATGTACTCAATTTTGACATGAGGACAATTAATGACAATTAATGACATGGTGGGGTTGGGGGAAGGGGAGAGCAGAGAGAGAAAGAATGAGGGAGGAGTAAGGAAAGGAAGAGCAGAGAGAGGGAAGGAGCGAGGGGGGTGGGGTCTTGGTGTGTGCTACACCTTTTCGGGGGCAAAACACGATTGTAAGAGGGACTTTACCTAACAAATGCAATCAGTGTAACCTGGTTTCTTGTACCGTCAATGAATCCCCAACAATAAAAACAAACAAAAAATACAAGTAACAAATACGCTAAGAACATTTCTCCAAATAAGACAAACAAATGGTCAAGAGTTATACAAAAAACACTCAACACCACTAATCACCAGGGAAATGGAAATCCAAGCCACAATGAGGTATCACCTTACTTCAGTTATAATGGCTATTACCAAAAAGACAAAAAATAACGAGTGCTGTTGAGGGTGTAAGCGAAGAAAAACTTTCACCTGCTATTGATGGGAATATAAATTAGCACAACCATTATGGAAAACACTATGGAGCTCTGCCAAAAAAAATAAGAAGTAGAATCACCATGTGATTAAGAATCCCTTTACTGGGTGTATATTTAAAAAATATATAAGTTTGTCCAAAGATACCTGTATTCTCATGTGTGTTGCAGCATGATTCACAATAGCCAAGATAGTAATGACAGTATCCATCAATAGATGAACAGATGAAGAAAATGTGGTATATATACAGAAGGTGCCAAAAAAGTATACACATTTTTAAAAAGGAAAAAAACTGTATTAAAATTATAATACTCAAGTCACATTTGACCTTTGCAATTACAAGAGACACAAGTATAAAAACACTGTTGGTATATATTAAGTGTTACAACTTTATACATTTATACTTTTTTGATACCCTCTGTATGTAGTGAAATACTGTTCATTCATAAATAGAATGAAACCCTGTTATTTGTGACAATACAAATGAATCCGGGGGACATGGAATTAAGTGAAATAAGCCAGGCATGGAGAGACAAACACTGTGTAATCTCACTCATATGTGGTATCTCAAAAGGTAGATTTCATAGAAGTAGAGAGTAGAATGGTAGCTACCATGGGTTGGGATGTTTGGGCGTGTAGGAGAGGTGCTGGTGAAGGGATGCAAAATTCCATTTATACAGGAGGAATAAGTTCAAGAAGTTTATGTTAAAACATGGTGACTAAAGTTAATAATATGTTCTATCCTTGAAAAATGCTAAAGGAGTGGATATAAAGGGCTCTCTCCACAAAAATAATAGCTATATCAGATAATGGGCATATCAATTAGCTAGAGTTAGTCATTCTACAATGCATATATACTTCAAAATATCATGTTGTACACAGTAAATATATAAGATTTTGTCAATTAAAAATAAAAATGCATTGAGTTATGGATTTATGATTTGTGAACTTCTTATCAGTTACAGCAGGCTTCCCTTTACTTTAGAAGATAACTAAACAATATGAAAGAAAAAAATTCTGTGTATCAGTGTCAAGTACAGTCTAGAAATTGTCATGATTAATAGCAAGTATTATATTGCATCACAGCTAATATATTAATATAACACAACAAATAAAGCCTCAATAGATATTTTTCCAGAAAATTCTCCAAGTTCCATATCCAAGGAAAGTCCTCAGTAACTTCCCACTGATATAGTTACTCCATTGTCAAAGACAAGTACTCTTTCTCCCATGTATCAAACCATCTTGCTTCTGCTAATAGTACCCTAAATTCCATTTGTGAAACTGCCTTCCTTAATTTTCCTCCATGTAGTTTGTGCCCAGTGACACCCTCCCTAGCTCTGCAGGTGAACCTTGGGTGGTTTAGCCAGTGTCTCTCTCAGGGGTAATAATGTTCTCACTGGGGCAGGATGATTTTTTGTTGTGTTGAGCTGACCCATACACTAGAGCAGGTTAGCCTCCCTGAACCTTATGTAAGATGTCTGTATTCTGTAGGGCCTGAGATCCAGAATGTTGGAGTTCTGACAAGACAAAAAAACAGGATAAGGTCATGTTTGCTGTTATTCTATATAAGTCTGATGGCATGTGGGACATGGGAGAACTTCAGTAAAAATTGTTTGAATTTGACATATATTTAATAATTGTTCTTTGAGAACCTCTAAATGCCAAGTATGATTCTAGAAAATATCGATATAGCAGTAAATGAAATAGATCAAGTCTTAAACAATTTAAGTTACACTTCTAATTTGAGAGAAAAAAAGAGATGACATGAACAAGTAAAAAAGGCAAATAGAATAACCACAGCTAGTCTTAAGTGCTATGAAATTAGAAAAATAGGATAATATGACAAAAATAAAGTGGAAGAAGGCTAATGGCATCTGAGATTATGAACCAGGAATGATCCCCCCTGAGGCATTTAGGTGATGGCTAACACATTTTTAACTACCACAATGAGGGCATCTAGTGATTAAAGGCCAGGGACACTGCTAAGAATCTTACAATGCCAGTTGATGTGCCAAGGCTGAAAAATTCTACTCTAGGTAAGAGTGATCAGGAAATGCCTCCATGAGGAGGTCCATTGGAGTTAACACTTAAATGGTTAAGGCTTGAGCCAGGTGAACAAAACTGTGGAGAGAGAACACTCTGAGTTAAGAGAACAGAAGGGCAAAGTCCTAAGATACAAAACAAGTTTGAGTGGTGTAAAGAAAAGAAAGCAGAGTAAAAGGGATGGACTGGACCAGCCTGGGGGAGAGCAGTACATTCAAAATGAGGGGGTCCTGGGCAGCATCGTTTAGAATGGCCTCATCTAGCTCTGTGATAGATCGAGTCATGGTAAAAAGTCTGAATTTTATTAGTACAAAAAGAAACCATCAAAAAGTTATAAGCAAAGGGATGATATAATCAATCCAGAAGTCACCCTACTGTTGTGTGGACAGTGGCACATAGAAGGACAAATGTGGAAGCAGGAGGTGTGTGAGGAAACTACTCTGGGAGCTGAGAGAGGGTGATAACGTGGATGCATCTTGCACAGAGCTAAGTAAATTACAAGATTCCAGTTAAATTTGGATTTCAGATAATGAACAATGAATAATTTGGGGGTATAAATATATCTGATATAGTATTGGAGACATAATTATACAAAAACTTACATGTTTATCTGAAATTCAAATTTAACTGGCTTTCTGTATTTTTATTTGCAAAATCTGGCAACACTATGCATGCATGAATGGACAAATATCTACATATATAATCATAGAATGGTACATATTTGGAAAATGAGCCAATTTGCTGTATTTCTCAAGTTCAAAAATGCGAGGTTCTACATAAGTGATTTCTATATGTGGAAAAAGAATGTGTACAAATACATGTTATTTATGCAGGAAATTAGTTAAGTACCTAATCAATTTTTACAATTATAGCTCCCTCTCAGTTCAAAATTTTCAACTATCTTCAGGATATCCCCGGTATTTCAACGAAAGTTAGACACGTATGATAAATTGGTTCCTATTGCCTCCTAAGCCAACAACTTCCTACTTTCTGTCTCCATCAACCTGGAGCCTTAAGTTCAAAATATTCAAGTAGGTTTCTTTGTCCAGAAATTTTATTTTCCTGTGTACACTAGTGACATGTTCAAGTTCTATCAAGTCTTTGGAAGTTCCTGTGAAGTTAAACTTTCCTTTACCGTTTGTGTAGATCCATTTTTTTGTCTAGATCTGATTCCTGCAATTCTTTGCATGCTACCAAGAATCTCTCTCTCGTTCCCCATTGCTGCCACACCAGTCTCAGGTTTAAACTTGCTCATGGTCCTTATCATTGTGTAGAATCATAAACTGGGTCATTCTCAGGCTACATCAGGCCATGAGGTAACTTTAATTTGGCTCGCACACTAGTTTATTTTTTTTTATTTTTTTATTTTTTTGCTTTTCTTTTTAAGAGTCAATACTTCACATTCGTACCATTTTCTTTAAAACCTAGGTGTCTGGATGCCTTTGAAAAATATGAAGTTCTGGCCTCACAAAATGTGCTTTTGTTCATAAACATAACAATAAAAACTTTCCTCTTTAGATTGAAACTGTAAGTCTGCACTCTCTTGGGTGACTTGGCTGGCACCTGAAGTTATGACCACAATTGGATTGTGTCCACACATCTTCCAGCCAGCATTGGAGACCTCCACAGGCTACCCTGTCCCCAACGTTGGTCCAAACTCTCAGGTAGGTCTATTGCCCCAACAAGCTAATTTTTGGCCCCTCCTTTCTTCCTACACCTTCCTACACCTCTAGCTACAAAAGGCTGAATCCAGATTTTCTCTTCCTCCATCCAGATTTTTGTCTTTATTTGGACATACTTTCAAAAATCATTTTTGTACAAACCTCACCAACATTGTTTATCACCTTGCTTTGCTCTCTGGAAGTTAACATGTGCATATCTTCTCTGGGTGTTGTTAGGTGCTTATCTCATCTCACTAAGACTACTGTGCCAGCTCCTTGAGCATGAGAGCCTTTCCTGCCACTTCTTCTAGCAGTTCTGGCACCCAAAGACACTCCAAAAGGAATTGTTGTATATAAAGAGAAATGTGAGCCTGAATTTTTTCCTTATTCAAATAGTATGCTAGTATGGTTTGAAACCGGAAATTTTTCCTGAAATTAACTAATCAAAAAAATAGCATGCAAGAAATAGAAATTAAGCAAGCTCTTTTAAAGTTTCTGTTTAAAGTAATTTGGTAAAGCCCCTCTATTAAGCCACACTCTCTCATTTTATTCCACAGATAAATTTGACTATATGAGCAATAAAAACTAAAACTTTCATTCATTTTGCTTCTACTTCTTATGAGATTGTTAAAACTCAAGGATCCGATTATCCATCATATGAAGAAGGCTGATTATCTAAACATGAAAGGCTTGAAATAAAGAAATACAGCCTTCTGTGGGTCTGTATGAATCTATTAAAACGTAAAGGAATAAATGAGAAGCCTGAATTTTAAGAAAAGTTTTCTGACTATATAAGTAGGTACCAAAACCTATTTAAACTAGTACGCAGAAAACAGTGAGTTTTAAATAATTTATTTTAGTCATAGACTTTTAAAAAAGAATAAAATGTAAAGAGATATCCAAAAACCAATCTTTCTATGCAATAATTACTTTCAAAGAAAAATTTCAAATGTTCAAAGTCAAAACTAATTAGTAAGAAAGCCACTCACGCTAGGGATTAGTGAACAATCTGTGTTTTTCTAAATCAGCCCTTCTTGATGTGCTGTCAGGCTCATGAGGAGTAGAAAATTTTAAATGGACTTACCACTGAGAACTCATCCATAAGGCAAAAGCATTTTGAAAAAAAAAAATTCAAAGTGTTGAATAAAGTAGCACACTTGCATGACTTAGCTGCTTCCATCACAGAATTGTTAGTAAAGATGAAAATAATAATGTTGTAGACAAATCTGTTACGAAAGGCTCCCGTTAGTATGCTATGTGAAAATGCATGCTGAGCATGGATTACATTATTCATAATTCACGTGTATGTGGCTTGGAAAATCCCCTTCATAATCATGTATATAAGGCATTAACAAATAAGAACAAAAAGTATTCATCAGTCAAATTAATTCTTTGGAGGCAATTAAAAAGAATTTGGGGGAAAATCTTTATATAAGGACACTAGTTCCTTATTAAACTAAACCATAAGTTATGATATAGCAAATAAAAGTCAAAGAAATTGTGGAAAATCTCTCAACAGAGAAAATTAATTATCAATGCAAATATAGGATACAGCACTTACTTATTCAAAGGAGATTATATTGCTCATTACCCAGCATATGATTTGCTTATGTCAGGTCATTTGCACAGAATTATACCATATCACATTAGCACTCAGAAAATATCAGAGTGAGTGTCTATGACCTCTACCACCATAGCAGCCCACGTAGTAACGCACTCCACTGGTCAATGACAGAGAAAGGGCTACAACTTGGGCTTCTTAGTTTAGGAAAAATAGTATTTCTTGAATAACCCAAATCAATTTTTGTGACCCGATGAGGTCTTATTTGGCACTGGCTTGTTGATTTCTCTTCTTGTTTAAATGAAAGACTGAGACAACTATGCTACCTATTTTACAAAATTTTCCAGAGAAGTTAAAAAGGTATTTTGGTCAGGAATATAAAAAGCACTATTTCCATCAACAGTTAACTGGGAGATGTTAAGTGGAAATAGGATTAGGGAAATGACTTCAAGATAATTTAATTGTCAACATGATCTTAATATCTATGAGCAAAGTGAGGTTCAGAGAGATGACACAACCTATTCATGATTACCCAGATTACAGGTTGCAGGAATGGGAGTAGAACGCAGTACACCCATCTAGCCTGGAGGTTTTTCTCTGTAACACATCCTTGAGTTATGTCTTCAGTGTGAAGCTTCATTGTAACAATGAAAATGAATTGTTCATTGAATAAGATAATCATCGTGTCAAATATAAATGTAAACATTATGCTCCAATGTCTGACATAGATGAATGATTTTTGGATTATTTGGTGTTATATAATGTGTCTATCAATGCTCTTTGCAATGAGAATGGATAACATATAGTTCACTGGGACATATTTCCAATACGCACCCTGAAAAATGGAAAATCATTGCCTTAGAATACTGGTCCCGTGTCTTGAATGCAATAGTTCATCATAAACAGGGACCCAAAGAGTACCACCTGTTCACAGCCTTCACAGTTACAACTTGTTTAAAGCACTGAATGAGGTAATTCACTGAGGATTCATTGATTTGGAATATTTGGGAGAAATGGGGAAGGAGGTGAATTGGTTAAAAAAAAAGAAGTCTAAAATGAAATTCTTTTGAAGTATACAAATCAATTATTTTCAAACAAAATAAGAAAAAGTAACCACTAAAATAATGCCAAATAAATGTCCTATAGGGCATATTTTAATAACTGAATAATTTATCTGTAATTAGCAAATTGTTTATATGCAAATGGAATTGGGAAGTATTTGAAAATATTTTGCACATTAAAAATGTGCTGTTGAATCACATTTATTTCAAACTTTGCATGGCAAACTTTACAGAGAGCAGAGAGGTAAAAGATAGTCTAGTTCTAGTCAAATTCTGTATTTCAAAAAGTCTTAGAATTACAATGCTGCTATGATAAGAATAATAATTTACATTTATCCTCATAGGGAGTCCATAGTATTTTCTATTCTGTGTGTCAGCATAGCTCTGTGCACTGAGGACAGCTAGAGGTTATGGGATTTGACCAAGACAGAACAGCAATTCAATTCTTGAGTCTGGACTAGAACCTCTGTCTCTTGACTCTGTGCAGTACTCCTCCACAATATTCTCTATGATGAACCAAATGCTCTAGCTTCTCACTGCCAAGGTCTACAGTTCTGTGGCTTTATATGTACTCTGACAGGTACACATTACCCTTATGTGTACAATGGGGCTTAAATTTACTGAATTTTAACCTTCTGTGGTTACTTTTCAGCATTTTGTGGATCAGTACCCGTTCTGCTCAATATCTGTTCAATATTTTAAATCCTTGTTTATAGGAGGTGGGCACAAATGCACAAACTATCTTCAGTCCTCTGGCTCTTTTTCCTAAACACGAGGTTTAATTTGTAAAGACAACTAAGGCAACTATCCTCATGTCACTCTACCCACAAGGAAAAATGGTACCTCTTTCTCTATAATTAGGGTCACTAAGACCTAGACCTGTGGACAATTTTCTCTTCTGGGGCAACAATTACTGTAAAGCCAGCTTTAGCAAGGAGACCAGAGACACCAAAGAAAGAATCTTGAAGATGAATATGTTAAACAGAAAAATATGTGCATAATAAAGTCTTTGTGCTCCAAACTTATCAATGAAGAATTTGACATAGATTGACACACATTGGTTGTGTAGTAGAGCCCCTTTTACCTTATCCTATTTCTATTTTTTTATTGATATTAAGTTTATTGCTGACCTTATTGTCATTGCTATGGAGCTGATACTGAACATGGCTCAGTGTGGTTTCCTAGCAGTGGAGTGCAGCCTCCTATTCTTTGTATATGATGGAAGGTCCGTCTTGTTGGATGATCTGTGCTCATGCACGATGGTCTAGCCATAGGAAAGCTGAAGAAGCTGAAATAATTTTTGTCATCTTATGACATCTTGATTGGCGTTGGCTTGTTAATTTCTCTTATTCAAATGAAAGGCTAAGACAACTATTCTACCTATTCTACAAGTTACCAGAGAAGTTAAAAAGCCACTTTGGTGGGGAATATAAAAATCTCTATTTCCATCACGAGTTGACTGGGAGATGTTAAATGGGGATAGGACAATTTTAGGACAGATTGATAGTCTCATAACTGATCAACAAGCAGAGCAGACCAACATGCATGGAGTGGAGGAAAGAATGCTTTAAATGACGCTATGGGTGGAACAAGTAAGTGTTCCTTACATTGTGCCAATGGGCCTTATCATCTAGATTGTTCAGCTTAATTTCTCATCATGGACATCCCTACCTAAGACTTCCCAAACTCTGTATTTACAGTTGCTTTGCCAATAATTTTCTTACCACTATGGACAATGTTTTATAACCTAGAATACTTCCATTCTGTCTTCTCTCTTCCACATGCAGAATTCTACTTGTCTTTAAAATCTAACTTATGTGTAACCTCCTCAGAGAAGCCTCAAGTGGAGTACCTTCATCTATTTTCAATGGCACTTTGGTAAAACCATCACTACAGTACCCAATGCCTTGGTTAGCTATCTCACCATTAGATTGTACATTCCTCATGGGCAGGGCCATTGAGTTATCCCTTGTTATATTTTTGCTACACCCTGGTCATTCGCTTTAATGTTCAACATGCTTCCCACAGTCTTCCATGTTGTTGGGTATACAGTAGGTGTTTGACAAATGTTTGATGGCTGAACTAGAGTGAGATGACCAATGGACAGCCAAGATTAGAAGGGTGGTTAGTTTAGTGTTTGATGAAAATTCCCATAAATTTTATGTGCTGACCCCAAATCTCAACTCTGACTTGTAATTTAGGCTGCTAACCAGAGTGCATGCAGTTTTGTTCATTCTTTTCATGTGTTGCATACTTAGATTTCAACTTCACATTAATCTGGGATATTAATTCCACCAGTGCTTCAGATGGAAGCTATAATTTATATAACTGAAAAATCTTTCTGTGGCTTAATATTCAGAGGTACAAGAATACAAATGATATTAAACATTTAGAGGTTTGAGTAAAGAAACTGTATAGTGTAAAAATTTAAAGCCAAAATTAAGGCCAAAACATTTCACAATTGAATCAGGATGAAGTCAGTAAATGTCACAGGTCATACATTAATCAGAAAGGATGTAAACTAAACCAAAAACACATTCATTACTTTAAAAAACCTCAACTCCTTATAGCATCTGTAATTATTAATTATTTATGAACAACACTGAAAGTGTTGACATTGTATATTTCTATGAGATGAAACATAAAAGAATAATACCTCTATCTTGAACAATTCCTTCGAGCTACTGATGCAGTTTCAAAAGGATCCTGTGAAGTTTTAAGTGAGCAGGCATTGGTGACCACACTCAAGTGGTCGTTGTTTTATTAATGCCTCAGTATCCTTGCCCCATTTAATACTCTCTTTTTGACACTTAATATCACAGACAGAATGAAGTGGCCAACACAACCTTGATACCCAATCTTGACATACCACAAACTTGCTTGGTGACACCAAGTGAGATTTATATTTCTCTGGGCTTCAAGTTCCCTATTTAAAATAAATAGGCTATAATAGTTGGCCTTTATTTCCTTTCAAGTTAAGTATTCAATTTTTTCTATTTCTAAGGTTTATTTGATTTGCTTTCCTTGCTCTTACTTCTCATTTAGAGGAAAATGTAGTTTGTATAGAAAAAATAATGTGCAATTTTTAGATGATTTTATAGCTGCAAAGTTAATTTAAATGTTTATCAGCTATGATGCTTTCAGGTTCAAGTAATAGAAAGTTTAACCCCATGCAAAAGGATTTTCTCATATTTTTTTTGTGTGTGCAGAGAATGCATGGGCTGAGGGCTGGATCAATAGTATTGTCAGGGACCTTGGTTCTTTCCATCTCTCTGCTCTGCTACAATTGGTGTTGGTTCCTTGTTCAGCCCTATAGCAAAGTGCCTGGCCCAGTCCCAAGGGTAAAAAGACCAGACCCCTAGCATCAAATTTCCTGTAAAAGCATCATCATTCTACTTCAGATTAACAGCCAATAGCTCAACATGGTAACTTCTCCTCTCTGTTATATTATTATATATTAAATTGGCAGGTAGCTCTTGAATACATAGTATAATGTATTCAAGCCCAGTATAATGTCAGGAACTGTTAGTGATACAAAGAAAAGAAAGAAACACACTCAAATTTTCACTATGAAATCATGACTAGTTCAGAAAAAATGAGGGGTATCTGTTTTACAGCCTTAAAGCAAAACAGGACATTGTTTCTGTGAAGTATTCACCCAGAGCGTATGTCCCATAGGTGAGAGCTTATCACTCTCTCTCTTCCCCTTTCCCTTCTACGCTTCTTCCCCTCATTTGAATTCAATGGTGTTCTCTCTTGTGAATGTGTAGTTGCCTATCTCTTTGTTTCATATTAGTATTGAGTACATAGGCTATTTGTTTTTCCATTTTTTTCTCTTTTTTGAGACAGAATCTCACTTTGTCACCCTCAGTAGAGTGCTGTGGCATCACAGCCCACAGCAACCTCAAACTCTTGGGCTCAAGTGATTCTCTTGCTTCAGCCTCCCAAGTAGGTGCGATTACAGGCACTGGCCACAACATCCAGTTATTTTAAGAGTTGGGGTCTTGCTCTCACCGAGGCTGGTTTCGAACCTGTGAGCTCAGGCAATCCACCCACTCTGGTCTCCCACAGTGCTAAGATTACAGGCATGAGCCACCCCTTTGCTAAGAAGAATGTGCTTCAATTCCATTCAGATAAATACAAAAAATATATATAAAATTTCTATCTTTTTTATGGCTGAATAGTATTTCATGGTATACATTTTATTAATCTATTCATGGGTTGATAGGCACATAGGTTGATTCCACATCTTGATGATTATAAATTAAGCTGAAATGCACATTCTAGTGCAAATTTCCTTATGATAAAATGATTTTTTTCTTCTTCTGGGTAGATACCTAGTAATGGGATTGCAGGATCAAATGGCAGGTCTGGTTTTAGCTCTTTGATGATTTTCCATACTTCTTTCATAGAAGCTGTACTATTTTGCATTCCCACCAGCAGTGTAGAAGTGTCTCTAATCTCCATGTCCACTCCAGCTTCTGCAGCTTAGGAATTTTGTGATGTGGGCTAATATCACTGGGTTAGGTGTTATCTCTGGATGGTTTTGATTTGCATTTCTATGACAATTAGGGACAATGATCATTATTTCATGTTTTTTTTTGGCATTCATCTGCCTTCTTCAAAGAAGGCTCTATTCAAGTCTCTTGCCTACTTATAAATGGGGTTGTTTGCTCTTGTTGATTAGATTGAGTTGTGGTAGATTCTGGTTACCAGTCCTTTGTCAGATTTGTAACATGCAAATATTTTCTCCCATTCTGAAGGCTGTCTATTTGCTTTGGTTGTTGCACCCATCACTGCACAGAAGCTTTTTAGCTTGACCATGACACATTTATTTATTTTTGATGTTGCTGCAATTATCAAGGGGGTCTTTTTCATAAATCTTTTTCCAGGCAGATTTTGTCAAGAGTTTTTCCCATGGCTTTTTAATAAGTGGCTCTGGGAGAACTGGTTAGGCACATGTAGAAGACTGAAACTGGACCCACACCTCTCATCACTAACAAAAATTGCCTCTCTCTGGTTGAAGATTTAAGTTTAAGACACAAAATGATGATTTTTATGTCTTTTTTAAAATTAAATCACAGCTGCGTGCATTAGTGCAATCAAGGGGTACAATGTGCCGGTTTCATATAAAATCTGAAATATTTTCATAAAACTGTTTAATATAGCCTTCAGGGCATTGTCTTAGTTATTGTATGAAGACAATTGTATTCTGCATTTAGTAAGTTTCACCTGTACCCTTCTAAGATGCACCATAGGTGTGGCCCCACCAATTACCCTCCCTCCACCCCAACCTTAACCCTCCCTTCACCTTCCTTGCCCCTTTCCCCATATTTTTGTGCTATAGTTGGGTTTTAACCTTCATATGAAATCTATAAATTAGCTTCATAGTAGGGCTGGGTACACTGGATACTTTTTCTTCCATTCTTGAGATACTTTGCTAAGAAGAACATGTTCCAGCTCCATCCATGTAAACACAAAAGAGGTAAAGTCTCCATCTTTCTTTAAGGCTGCATAGTATTCCATGGTATACATGTACTACAATTTATTAATCCATATTTGTACCAGAATGTTTATTTTTAATTTCTTAATCTCTTTGAAATGTACTCAGAAATTTCTTCAGATTTTTTTCCAATTTTCTGTACAACTATGTCTAGCACACCATGTAAAGTGTCCATAAAGGCTTTCATTTCAATTACTGTACCTGAATCTTTTTGAAACATGCCTAGACATTTGGATAGTCTTGTTCTCCTCTTAGTCTTTATCCTCTTTTTTTTATTTCTTCAATAAGGCTAAATATAAAATTTTGCTTTTACTATCTAATAATTCCAATTATCTGTTGTCTTTGTGGGCCTAATTCTTTATTTTATTACTTGTACTGATCTTAGCTCAGAGTGATTTGTTTCTTCATAAAATGAATGATTCCAAATTGTGGATTTCGTTCTCTAGAACTTTATCTTTAGAAATTATTTGAGAACTATGCACAAATAGATTCCAACACAGAGAGGATCTATATTTTCATTGTGGGAACAATCAGTGTGGAATCATTTTAAAGTAGATTTCTAGTTTAGCCATAGAGCTGGTATACATTCCAGCCCTACATGTGGGTGGTTTGGGAGAATGCTTTGTGTTTTTCTACCCAACTCAGATCTAATACCTGTGGAATGAATTTTTTCTCCCTAGTTCACCACGGAAGGCTCCTGAAATCAGAGCTATACCCAAGTTTGCCTTGTGCTGCAGCTCCAGGCTTCGACTCCAGTCACCATATCACCAAAATGAAATTACCCCATTCGTGCACATCCTGTATTCTCAGTTCTTGGTTTTCTAGCAGAATATCTCACAACTTTTGAGGAGACAGGCACAGGATATACAGCAAAATAATTTTGAAGTTCAGAACGGAATACTTAGCATGACTCTGACAATATATTCCAGGGTCAAAAGCAACACCATTTCCAAACTCCTTCAACCTATTCCCTCCTACTTCCCTTCACTTGACTTGTCTTACAATTAATAAATAATCCTTCAATTTCACTAAGCTAATTAACTTGTAATAGCTATTTATTAAATTTAAGCTATAACAACAACCACATTTAGTTGGAAATCTACCCATAACTATGCAGTACTCTGTAACTTTTTATCATCTTAAAACTTCTGAACATATTTATCCTTCTAGTCACTTACTGGGTCATCAAGTACCATTGAATATGCATCTCTAACATGATTTAATTTGTGTCAATCATTCTTGTCTATATACAGCTAAGGACTTTCATTTGCCTTTTCACTCCTTTATCCATTCCGTCAACAGAAAACCTCAAATGCTCATTTTATGCTGTATTCAAGAGGCTGTAAACAGAAAACAATACTTGGTATATGAAATGTTTAATATTTATGACTTGATGGCTTTACATTCCCAAACATCTTAATGTTAGAATGTTTAATCTCTTGCCACCTGCTTACATCTAAACATGACTGCTTTACAGACAGAAAGCCAGAATCTCATTCATAAAATGACAAATGAGCCAAAAACTCATTTTTGCTCAGATTTCAACAATCTTTCCAGATAACATGATCTGAGATTTAAAAACGTGACATTAGATCATAGAGCTAACAGAAGAGAAGTTTTTAAAATTTTCTTTGCTTTTAAAAATAACTCGGCATGAGTGGAGTGTGGTCTTTCTGACTACATTCTGAAGTCAAGGGTGGCAGACATTGATAACATTAAAAAGAAAGCCGGTTTAGAAACTCAAGAACTATTCGAAGATAGCAAACAGGTTAGTTTCAGGAGAGGTTTTTATTTTCTGCAGGTTATCATCTTTACCCTATTAGCGAAGGAATTTCATTTATTTCAAAGTCAATTTAACTTAAAAAAAATTTTAAAAAAAGTCTTGGGACAAAAGCCACCCTAAACACCAAATTATGATGCTAAAATCGTGTTGTTGTAAACAAATTTATCAATATCATAATGCCCCAGAGGGTATATTTTATGTTATATTCATTTTTGTATTATTTCCTTTCGTCTGTGTTTGATATTTTCAGAAAATTTCACTATTGCATGAATTTCACTATGACACAGCAAGTATAGAAAATGTATTTAGAGATTCGGCTGAAGAATTCGTAGACTTTGCATAGTCTAGCATGCTTTCAAAGCCACCAGGTGAAGTACAATATTATCCTATAACTAAGGTGGCTGCGAGTAGATTAGAACCTACCATTTTTACCTCAGTGGGAGAAGGGAAACTTGTATAGTGCATCCAATCTGTAGTCTTGGTTTATTTATTCTAAAAAAATTTAGAAAACTTAATTTTGTAAATTCTACTGAGTTAAATTTGCCTTTTCCATATACTTCCTTAACATTTAAAAATAGCTTTAACAATGGAATCATAATGACGTTAGAAATAATATGATCACTCTGAAAAAAAATCAATGAATTTAATATTAATCAATTTAATAAATATTAATAAAATGAATGAGTGACCTGGACAGAATCCTTCATAGCTTCTTGCACAATTAATCATGATCTCAAAAACAAAACAAGAAAATAATAAAACAGAATCCTTCATAGTTTCTTATACAATCATGATATCAAAAATAAAACCAGAAAGTAATAAAATACTAGCACTTACACATGGGGAAGGCTTGACAGCATCACTTGGAAAAAATCCAACCTCTCCAGATGCTAAATTTCTACCCTAAGTGAAGGAAAAAAAAATACCAAAGTTAAGAACAAATTCATTGCAGATGAAAACCTTACAATGCTGTTATACGGTGCTGTCATTGAGGACCCTCAGAATTCTCTGCAGGTTCATTGTAACCAGTTCTGCTGGCCATCGATGTCTTACACCTCAGAAAAGGAAGGAAAAAAAGAGACAATTGTCTTAATTGTTAAACTTTATATGTGGTCAGTGGAGATCTCATCAGATGTTAATACCATATTTTTGCTGTGCCTTACCTAGGTTTAGACATGTTTAGATACACAAAATACTAAGCATTGTGTTCCAACTACCTCAGGTACTCAGTCCAGTACCCTACCCTGCAGCTCTGCAGCCTGGGAGAGTGGACCAGACCCATCAGTCTAGGTGTGGAGTAGGCTGCACCGCTAAGTGTGTGTAACCACGCTCGAAGATGTCTGCACAATGATGGTTTCTCTGAACACACCCCCATCATAAAATGACCTCTGACTCTACATTATGCTTCTTTTCTTATATAAACAAGCACTGAAAAGCACTGAGCTGCCTGTTTCCATATGAAAGTATCCACATAGTAACATTCCTTGACCTGTCTGACAGTTTATGTAAGAACTGTATTGGAGAATGAAATGTCACAGAACAGGAAGGGAAGGAGGACCCAAAGAATGAAGGATTAGGAGAAAGCATGATGACTTTCATGACTTAAGAAGGTGTACAGACTAGCATAGATTGTTTTTTTCTTTCTTTTCTTGTAGAACCAAGTGTTCCACACAAAAAGCATAAATGGGAACTGAAATCATCCTTGACAGTAGGGGAAGGGAACATGATTGTGGAAGAAATACCCTAAACCCACGTGAAAATGCGCTAAAACTGGGTGAACGCATAATTTTCTATCCAAACTAGGACATTTTGAGAGTAAAGGAGAAGTAATTAATAACTGTGCCAGGACAAAAGGTATAAATTCAAACTGTTCTGGGTAAACCACATAACGAGGGCTTTCACTGTTTTGAAAACCATTTTGTTCTTTCTTAACTCACTACAAGGACACTACTGGAGGTCTTTCAGAAGGGAGAAAATTTCACTAAGCAGTCTGCCAGGGTCTTTCTGAATTGACTTATCCTTAATGAAATGCCCTAGCAGTGTGGGTCCCATTTCCTTAATGGTCATAGGCATTCCTTCGATGACAAAGAGGTAAAAGATAATTTAACCAGCCTTAACAGATACATAGAGTTATGATTTCTCACTAATTCCTAAGAGTTTTAGCTAAAGGAAATAATACATGCTGTATTCGATAATTTCCACCTATTAAGGAAATAGCCGTCCTACAACAGTTGGAGGATTCAAAACAAAGTAGTGTGTAGGAGGGGTGCCTTTGGGTTCGTGGTGGATGTGCGTGGGATGCAGGTTGGTAATTCATTAATACTAATGGGTGGAGCAGCTGTCAATCTCCTACGCATAGAGAGAACTGCAGATTTCAACTGTGAAATCTGCAGACTGTAACTGTGAAATAAGCCACCTCCAAAGCCAATGATATAGTGCACTTTACGTGATAATCTATCTGAGCTTTTTACTAACCTTGATGAGAGACATGTAACTGAATTTCCTTCTTCTTTCCAGTCCTGTGTGGGCATTTTATTGTGGGTCAGATAATCAGCTTGTCATCCTCTATCTGCCTATTACAAATTCCAGAGACAGGGAATCATCTTTTAGTTATCCTCCTGTCTGATAGTTCTGTGAGTCCCTTAACATCGTCAAGGTCAACTTGAAAACATTTCTCTTTCGTACTCGTGTGTCATCTGATATCCCATACAGTACTCTCTTTATATGCATTTATTCTGCAGGGCATCTCTGTATGATGTGATAGGACTTTTGCAAATCTAACAGTACAGGTTGGGTCATTCTTATGAAAATACTTGATTTAGAAAGTACCTGAGAAAATACGTGTAGGTTATGCGGCCTATCTGGTGAGAAAAGGCCCATCTTTATAATTTTTATTCAAAATAAAAAATCAGAGCAGACACAAAGCAAAATACTAAATTATCATCCATAAAAATAATGCGTTTTCTTTTCCCTACAAAGCAAGTTGCTTCTTGTACAAAATATATCTAACTAAAATTATTGACAGCTTTCTCTGGAATTCCTAAACATCACAAATATAAATGCACACTCAGGCACTTATTTATTTCTAACTGACCTCAGGTTTTTAACTATTCCTCATTTTTTCTTCAATAAGAATCCACAGTGAATCCTAATGAATTAAAATTACTTTAGATTTTCTGGCAGAAATGACAGTCACAATCTACCTGTACAGAGAAAAACACAACTGTACGCCAGGATGCCAGAGCTAAAACCTCATTTATAACCCCAGAGACAAGGATGGCTTAAAATGACAGAGGATATCCTCTGAAAATCTTAAGCATAAATTGCTTGGCCCCTAACTTCATAAAAAGGAGAAAGAATTGCTTTACGAAAAATACAGTGTCTCTTCCCAGTGGCTCATTTATCCCCTTAATACTACCTGGATTGGAGCCTTTAATGCACTCCTGGACTAGCACTGAACGATTTGAAACAGATGTGGAAAGCTGAATGTAAAAGGGACAGATTAATGGTTATTTATGAAAGATTGGAAATTCTCCCAAGTTACGATGCCCTGAACACTCTCAATGTATGCACGATGGTGCTATAGAGATTATAAGCAATTTATCACACACATGGGTAATGGCCAATGTCACTCTGCCCAGCCACTTCCCCATTGTTAGAATATACACTTTGAGTACCTGGGGAAGGATGTACAGTATTGCCACAAGTTATAGAAATATAGGTGAATATACTGAAGATACAAATTAGTTTATTGATCAGATGGGAGGGTGATAGGTGGATGAATGGACAGACAGAAAGATAGATACATAAAAGCGAGCATTATTTTTAGAATTATTCTGATAAGGTTTGTGAGGACATGAAAGGACTGGAAAAGGAGAGATGACCAGGGAAAGACCCAGTCTGAAACTGGCCATTGGCGAGGAGTGATTTATAGTCATAAATGCAGCCAAAGTATAACTCTCATGTTCAGTTAGAAATATGTAAGAGCTGGTTCTTGAAAAACACAGAAAGTCAGTATTCTATTCCAAGCTCTGCTATAAAAAGCTGTGCAACCTTAAGCAAGTCTCAATGGCTAAACAAGGACAATGACAAGATCTGCCACATACACCTCACCAGGCTGTTACAGGATCAAAGAATTAACATGTGTGAAACCACTCGGCAAAGGCTCAGTCCTTCTTTTCCATTTTATCCATAATAAGGCTGTTTGATTACTCACAATTCCTTTACTTCTAAATGTTCTCTTTAGTTGGCTCATTCATGTGTTATTTAAATAGAAATGCTTACTCCTTTTTATAAGCCCACTCTCCTTATATTTAGGTAAATTTGCTAAGCCACAAAGAACATAGATTCTCATGTCACTTTCATCTGAACAGAAAATAATATATTCCAGACAGCGAGTTTCTTTACTCAAATACTTTCTTGCAAGTCAATTCTTTCCCTGTTAATTTCCCCGCCTTATGAGTAGGATACTCATTTCCTGCCAGTGAACATCTTGAAATCTTGTCGGATATAATTGTATACGGTGACACTGAATGGTCATTACAATGAATCCCAAACTATTTGTGGATGCATGCAAAAGAAGGAGAAAAATTACGCGCTTTTGTTATTTCTAAGTCAAAAGAGGATAAGCTCTTTAACTTTTCCGCAGTGCATAACAGTAAACCTCATGAGATTTTTTTCAAAAGACTGTAAGAAATTTCCATATATCTAGAATAGTTCACCTGATCTTAAGTGGCTTTCATAGGTTTATAATTCTGAATAACTCTAAAAACTTACACCTTGACCTAGAATCTCTGAAATTAAATTTACCTTCAATTTGTAGGGGTTTACATATAATTGAATCAAGTCATCAAAATATATGACAAAGGATTCGATTATATTTGATAGTTTTTCCAATTCACACGAAATTGCGTTTACTATATCTCTGAAGTTTTGGCAGATGGAAGTGTGAAAAACCCTTTAAAAACTGACCATTGTGAAATGTACACTGAGAAAAAAAACCCACTAAAACCCGTAAGCTGTATTTCTACACTTATTAGCTGTGAGATGAATATAACAGTAGAATGAGACTTTATGGAATATTTTTCTTGTGATTCAAAAATGTATCTGGTGAGATCTCTGTATTTCTCTAGAAAAAAGAGAACTTCTGATGATGTGACCTCAAGGCTCTTTCTCACAAGTCCCGCTGGGAGAAATGTTGTACATGATGAAATCCTAAACCATAATCTCTTGACTGTGTTTTTCTGGTGAAGTAAAACAAGAGCACACCTTTGATGATAGGAAAAAAAAAATTCAGCAAGCAAAAACCAATCTGTGTGTAGGTGAGCCAAATCCTAAGTGATTACTCAATATCAAATCTGGAAAAAAGATTCTACCACATCTTGGAAAAGATTCTTCCCACATACTTGGGAAGAAGCCATATATGTAACTTCCCAAAACTCCAGGCTTAACAAAGGTCCACAGTAATTCCTTTTTTTCTTGAGACAGGGTCTCACCCAGTAGCCCTGGGGTTGAGAGCTGTGGTATCACAGCTCACAGTGACTCAAACTCTTGGGCTCAAATGATCTTCTTGTTTCAGCCTCACAAACAGTTCGGACTACAGGTGCCCGCCAGAACCCCCAGCTAGTTTTTCTAGAGATGGGGGTCTCACTTTTGCTCAGGCTGGTCATGAATTCCTGCGCTCAAGCAATCCACTTGCCTTGGCCTCCCAAAGTGCTGAGATTACAGTCATGAGCCACCATCCCCTGCCTAGTAATTTGTTTTTCTAATAAAAGCAGACAACAAATGTTTTATCATTTATGATATATTTTTTTAATAATTTTATTGAATCATAATTATGTACATTGGTGCAATCACAGGGCACGATTCATATACATTCAGAAATATTTTGATCATACTGTTACAGATATCCTTCATGGCATTTCCTTGATCACTATATAAAG
>CAUYON010020753.1:0-10406 GCA_963573935.1 Arctocebus calabarensis
TACATATACCATAATTTATTAATCCATTCATGGGTCAATGGGCACTTGGGCTTCTTCCATGACTTGGCAATTATGAATTGAGCTGCAATAAACAATCTGGTGCAAATATCTTTGTTGTAAAGTGATTTGGGGTCTTTTGGATATATACCTAATAGAGGAATTACAGGATGGAATGGCAAGTCTACGTTTAGATCCCTAAGTGTTCTCCAAACTTCTTTCCAAAAGTGTATTAGCTTGCATTCCCACCAGCAGTGCAGAAGTGTTCCCTTTTCTCCACATCCACGCCAACATATGTAGTTTTGGGATTTTGTTATGTGGGCTACTCTTATAGGAGTTAGATGATTTGTCTCAAAGTGGTTTTGATTTGCATTTCTCTGATGATTAAAAATGATGAGCATTTTTTCATGTGTCTGTAGGCCATGTGCCTGTAGAGACAGGGTCTCCCTCTTGCTCAGGTTGGTCTCGAACTTCTTACCTCAAGCAATCTTCTCTCCTCAGCCTCCCAGAGAGTAGGATTACAGGGGTGACCCACCATGCCTCTTTGTAATCATTTAAAAAACTAATCTATTTTGTCTGGGAGCAGTGGCTAATGCCTATATTCCTAACACTCCAGGAGGCTGAGGCAGGAGAATCGCTTCAGCCCAAAAGTTTAAGGTTGCTGTGATAAGTTTAAGGTTGCCAGGGTGATAGAGTGAGACTCTGTCTCAAAGAAAAAAATAATCTATTTTGAGAGCAAGACTAATCCTTAACAACCTTGTTCTCAGCTGTGTCTATTCTCCCCTACAGCAATGGGATGCTTCATCTTCAGTGGGTGGAGAGACCTGGGGCAAACCGAATTGCTAAGAATGAAAATACTTGAAATAACACATTATCTCAGCACCAGACTCTCCATCCAACCCATCCACTTGTCTGTCTCAGAGGTATGGCAAAATGTTATATACTCAAAGCTTCTCTTTAAGTCTCCACTATCTCTAGTCTTCCCCAACTAGGAGAGTGGCAGCTCTACCCATTTAGTTGCTCAAGAATTGAATTTAGAAACTAGCTCTACCAACTCCTCCTCCCTCATGGTCTTCCCCACCACCTCCTGTGGAGAAGCAGATCTTGCCCATTCTGCCCTCCCAATTTTCTCTCACTTGCATGCAGTTAGCTCCATCACCACTCCACCACCCCACTCCTAGCCATCATCCATCTCTGTTCTCTGAATCACTGCAATGACCTTCTAAATGATCTTCCTGCTGCCACTCTTGTTTCTTTCCAATCCATTCTGCACACACTCAGCCAGATCGGCCAAAGCCCCACCGATCAAGTGAATACCCTACCCTATATTCTTTCAGTGGTTTCCCATTGTGCTTCTAGTAAAATACAAAATATTTAGTATGGCCTACAATGCCTCATATGTTCTATCTGCTGCCTTCCACTCCAGACTTACAGCGACTTAGCTTTCCCAGGTTCCTTGATCTTTCCATGGCCTCTGAAGTTTCCAAGCACTTTCATCTCCTTGAGCCCTCACATATGCTGATCCTTTATCTACCTAACACCCATCCTTTTGCTTTCTATTCAACTTTCCTCCTGAGATTCCTTGAAAGGGGTTTTCCTGAGCTTTTCCATCCAGATAAAGTCCCCAAGCTACTCTCATGGCATCTATCTCTTCTCTTTCACAGCAGTGATTGCTAAGTGTAATTATACAGTCCCTTATGAAGTTTACCTGTTAGACGCTTACGTCCTCACAAGGCTGGAAGGACAGGGACCATGTGTACTTTGCTCATCACCTAGCAGAATACCTAGCACATAGTAGGGACTCAGCATTTGCTGAATGAATAAACAAATTGTTTATATTGTATATAATTATATATATTGTTTATTGTGAAAAACAAATTGTTAATTGTTTTATATTCTAGTATAACTAGAATAACAAAGGAAGGAGGAAAAAGATGGCACCTTAGGAAATAAATAACATATAAAGAGTGGGCAAAGGAAGAGGAGCCAGCAAAAATAACAGTGATTAGAAAAGAAGTAGAGTCAGAACAAAAAGGAATTTGTGATTTCAAAGGAGTTACAGCTTGGAAGACAGAGCATGGAGTTTTCACTATATGTCCCATACAGAAAATATCAAGTGTTGGTGAGAAACTGAAACTATCACATACTATAAAATGGTACACGCACTGTTTGGCATGATCAATCAAAGTTGAACACATGCAACTATTGCCCCAGCAGTTCTACTCCTAGGCTTATACTCACAAAGAGTGTGCGCATATGTGTCCCCCCCAAATATACACGACGGTTTATTGCAGTACGATTTCTTATAGTTAAAAGTTGGAAATAACCCAACCACCATAATAAAATGAACAGGCTGGGCACAGTGGCTCATGCCTGTATCCTAGCAGTCTGGGAGGCTGAGACGAGTGGATTCCTGGAACTCATGAGTTTAAGATCAGCATGATCAAGGGTGAGACCCTGTCTCTACTAAAAATAGACAAATGAGCTGGGTGTTGGGGTAGGTGCCTGGTAGTCCTGAGTACTTGGGAGGCTGAAGCAAGAGGGTCCCTTAAGCCCAAGACCTTGAGGTCGCTATGAGCTAAGATGCCATGGCACTAGCAGGGCAACAGAGTGAGACTCTATCTCAAATAAATAAATAAATAAATACACAAAATAAAATGAACAAATTGCCATATATCCATCCAATGGAATACCATATAGGAATGAAAATGAATGAATGATACTACACACAATGACTTGTATGCACCTCACAAACTTACTGTTGTGCAAAAGATATCAGACACAAAAGAGTATATAAAGTATAATCCCATTGCTTAAAGTTTAAAATCAGGCAAAACACATTTGTGATGTGTCAACCCAGAATAGTTGTATGTAGTGACTAAAATGGAGCATACGGGGTGTGGGGAGCTGGTCTGTTCAGTTTCTTGATCTGGGATGCGATTACCAGATGAGTTTAGTTTGTGAATATTCATTGAGCTATATACTTGTGATTTGTGCTTGTTACACTTCGATAAGAGTCTACTAAAAAAGACAACTTGGTAGCCTTCTATTTAAATTGCTTAGCAGTGCCTAAAATAGATTATCACTGAATCTTTTCAGGAAATGGAAGTGTTGGTGTATATGCCTCTGAGTTTGTATGTATGTGTGGGTGTTGAACACTGAATATTCTTTAGGAATGCAGAAAGGTGAAAGGAAACATAAAATTTATTATGCTCTCTTAAATAACTTGGCTTATGTGCCATAGTATTTCCATAAAAGATTTTCTATTTGATGACAGTCAATCTACAAGCATTGTTAGAAAGATCTTATGTAACCCCAACCTTGCACCACATCCAGCAAATTCCATTTTTATGCTCCCCTTTTATTCAGTAAATCATTCAATCACTGAGCATTTTCTCTGCACCAATCCCTGTGAGGGATGGTGGGGATTCAGAGAAAACTCTAGAGCTCTCCCCTTCTTATCTCTATTCTTAGGGCCTGAGGAATTCAGCAGGGATGCTTGCCAACAGCATCTAAGCCACAGGAACAGGATCTGGGGCAAGACTGCCTGAGGTTTTCACCTAGAATAGCTGGAACTTGTATAATTAAAGGGGTAAGGGCAACCAGAGCCCAACGTGAGAGAGAATTGGTACAAGGAGCCTGGGATGGCAGTGTAGCTGAGCTTAGGAAACAGACGTAGATGACATCAGGCACAGATCAGGAAACAGACACAAAGTGGCCCAAGAGAACAGTGCAGAAGCCAGAGGATGACGGGTGGGGTTCTCAGGGCACACTGATAAAGGGTGCGTTGTCTCTAGGGATTTAAAAACAATAAAAAACTGACTAAAAATCTGTCTGCTGTCTGTTATCACCCTGGACCAGCAATCCTAAGAAATGTTAGTAGGAAAATACTCCTGCCTAAGAATGCTTGCTATGGTAGTATTTTCTAACAGTGAAAAACCTAAAGATGGGTTAAGTGGTTCCCCTGGCATCTTCAGACGAGGGAACGGCATACGGCAGCGGAAGCAGAGAAACTAACACCCCACATATCAGCTTGGACAACCCTAAAGCATAATGTTGTCAGTTGCAGAAGTCTACATGCTCTAATGGCTATGTAGTTAAAAACACATAAAATGAAGGTTTAAGTGTGGATTCATGTAGTAAAAGTACACCGACATGTGTAGGCATGGCAAACTGGGCAAGTGGGGACTCCTGAGATGGGAAGAAAGAGGTGCAATCAAAGGGGTACTCAGGACTTTGTATTTGGTGATTATTATTATTATTTTTTTTTATTGTTGGGGATTCATTGAGGGTACAAGAAACCGTGTTACACTGGTTGCATTTGTTAGGAAAAGACCCTCTTACAATCGTGTTTTGCCCCCCAAAGGTGTGGCACACACCAAGACCCCAAGACCCCAAGACCCCACCCCCCTTACTCCTTCCCTCTCTCTGCTGGTGATTATTTTTTTTAAGGCCAGAAGTGGAAACCACAAGTGCATTATATTTTCTCTCTGTTCTTTTTCTACATGTCACAAATATCTTATAATACAAATAACATATGACCCACCAAAAAACCCAAAGTACTCCTGCCTGCCAGGGAAGATTGCCCCTGCCTTATCCCTCATAAACCAGTGCAGGTAAATGATTCAGAAAAGAAAGCTGTGAATATGTGAAAGTATCAAGAACCCATTCCTATTTGTGCCACACAATGAGCATGAGGCCGTGTGAAAAACATTCTGACTTTCTGGGGAAAAGGCAGCATTGCTGAAGACAAGATGATGAGTTCTTAATTCCAATGTAGGGTTAAAAGGTTAACATCCATGGGGTAACCTGCCCTGAAATGCCACACACAGACCTCGTTACACGTTAGCAGGCAGAGATGACTCAACTCTCAACAGCTCTAAATCTGGGAAACAGAGTGCCTCTTATAACCAGGCGGCGTGACATTTTGGAATATGTGTTGGTAAGGTTCTCCATGTTAAACAGCTTTACAAGTTGTTATTAGAATCACGTTAGCTCAGCGCTACACTGAACGTCTCACGTCCACAGATGATTCTTTCCAAGAAACCTATTGCTTTGCCTTTCTTCTCTTTTCCTTCTGAATAGCAGCTGACAAACAAAGGGGAGCTGGCCAGGGCCTTTGATGCCAATGCCAATTGAACAATAGCCCTGCTTGTGGCAAGCACCCTCTTTGTTCAGCCAGGAGAATGCTGAGGCTATATTGCTCACTGGATCCAGTGTATGTGGGTGGCCAGAGCAAGGTGCATTTGGCAGCCAGATGTAGATTCTGGGTGGTATGAGCTGACTGTCCACATAGCTGAAGCTTGGGACTTGGCTGAAACTCCCCTGACCGGTGCAATCAGAGAAACCAGACGGACTTGCCTCCTAGTCCTCTGAAGATGGTGTCCTTTATTTAGCTGAAGGGAAAAGGCAGCCAACTATCTGACCTGGAAAGCATTCTCAGGCAGCCTGGTCCTTTTCATACACATCCAAGAGAAAGGGAAAGTGCACTACCGAAAAGAAATTTAAGGAGAGATTTTGCAAGCCACTGAAGAGGTTGCAAAATCACACTTATAAATGGGCACCAGAGGTTCTATTAACCAGTAGGAGCTTCACTGTTATTTTCCTGGGGCACTTCCGCTTAGAAGGCAGAGGACACTGCAGGGAATTTGTCACCATTTCTAGGGGCTTCTGTGCTGTTGCTGCCACTTCTACTATAGCTACTGTTGCAACCAGAGCCTTTTCTAGCCACCAGAGATGCTCCTCATTCTAGACCACCCTCCCTGGGAGGGCATCTAGCCAGGGCTGAGAGGCTGAGGCACAGGGGCTTTGCTTGCCATACCCCTGTTTCTGCTGGTCTCAGCGGGGAGGTACAGAGCTATTATCATAGTTCTGTGGGGCCCCAGCTCTGGCCAAGGTGGTCTGCAGCATGGAGAGTTCCTTCCCCGCCCACAGTAGGCCACGGAATTCCTCTAACATCTACCTCGGGTTGGGCCCTCCAACCTAACAAATCCATCTGGAACCCACCAACCTTGTACTTTGAGCCCTGTCCTTTTAGCTCAGTTTATGTCTTTGGATAACCTCCTTCAAATAGTCTTCCTAGCTGGACGTTATTCCCAGTGTGGGTGAAGATTTCATCCCTAAACTCCTTGCCCATATACCCTACTCTGGGATCCTGCTCATATGACATTTGTTGGGGATGGAGGTGAAGTTCTGGTAGTGCCAGTACAAGTTGTTCATTGCACAAAATTTTCCAGACAAGATAGTAAATAAGGGCTTAAATACAGTTATCAAATCCTATGGACTTATACTACCTGCTTTCATCAGCACCTCACAAGTGCCAGTGTTAGCCATCTTTTGTCTCATCTGCCTATAACTGCACCTCTTTTTTTTTATAAGGCCTATTTTTCCACTGGGCACAGTGGCTCACATCTGTAAACCTAGCACTCTGGGAGGTCAAGGCAGGTGGATTGCTTGAGCTCAGGAGTTGGATATCAGCCTGAGCAAGAGCAAGACTTAATCTCTAAAAATAGCTGGGCGTGGAGGTGCACACCTGTAGTCCCAGCTACTCAGGAGGCTAAGGCAATTGGTTCACTTGAGCCCAAGAGTTTGAGGTTGCTGTGAGCTATGATGCCATGACACTCTACTGAGGGTGACAAAGTAAAAACTCTGTCTCAAAAAAAAAAAAAACAAACCTATTTTTCTCTCAATTCCAACCTCATAGTTCTAGTAGAACTGCCAATCTTAGTACCCCAGTACCCAACCCCCAGGGATGGATGCTTTGCAGAGTCCTTCCCAAAGGTTGTCAACTGAGGGAAAAATGTTCCACCTCAATGGAGGCCAGGCTGAAAAAAATGTTAGTCCAGAAGTACCCCTGGCTGCATTTCCCACTTTATAGAAGAAGGTAAGGACAGTAAAGGAGAGGAAGCTAATATGTAAGGAGACAGAGACAAAAAACAAGGAGTCCTAGGTGGCCCAGGAGTCGTGATTCAGGGCATCCTTAAGGCCTGTTACACATTTCCCATGCCATCCCCACTGCTCTTTTCACAGTTATCTTTTATGAGCCAACAAACTCTTTCTTGGCCTCATGCAATTTGTGCTGAATTTCTATTTCTTACAACCAAGAGAGTTCTGATAAACACAGTGCCCAATAAAGACCTTTCCCAATACTAACTCTTCTGGGGAAAGAAACTAACATTTATTGAGCCTCTAATGTCTGCCACCCATAAGCTTGATGATTTTACCTATTATATCATTTTAATTCTCTAACAATCCCACAGTAGGTACTATTAGTTACCTCACTTTTTAGATGAATAAACTTTCCATTTGTTTAAGTCTTTAATTTTTTTTAATGGTGTTTTGTAGTTTTCAGCATAAAAGACTTGCATTTCTTTCCTAAATTTATTCCTATTTCACTTTTTTGATGCTAATGTAAATGGAATTGCTTTATTAATTTCCTTTTGGAATTGTTCACAAAATTCACATAACTTATGCTAGAATTCTTCTTGAAGAGTTCATTCTTTTCTATAAATGGGAAACACAAAGCTTTGAAACACTCACTACCATCTTATGAAAAGGCCTTCCCCATAGTGAGAGCCTCAGTATCAGCTGCGTTAGGAATTCCTGATATACCACGTTTTATTTTATGCATTCATTGGTCGATGAATATATGGATTATTTCCACATTTTGGCTATTATAAATAATGCTATTTATGAGCATTCCTGACAAGTTTTTGTGTGAACATAACCTTTCAATTCTCTCAGGTATATACCTAAGAGTGGAATTGCTGGCTTATATGCTGGCTTATATGGCAACCCTATTTTAACTTTTTGAGAAACTGCCAGGCTGTTGTCAAAGTGTCTGCACCATTTTATAGTCCTGTTAGCAGTGTATGAGGGTTCCAATTTCTCCACATCCTCACAAAAAGTTGTGATTATCTATCCTTTTTATACACACACAGTGCCAAGAACTTGTATACACATTTTAAAAATGGGAAAAACTGTATTAAAATTGTAATACAGTTACAATTCACGTACAGTTGCAAGTCACATTTGATCTGCAACTATAAGAGACACAGAATACAATATGTAAGATAAAGAAATATTGGTCCATATTGAGTATTACAATTTTAATACAGTCTTTTCCTTTCTTCAAAGTGTATATATTTCTTAGCATCCTCTGTATAACCATCCTAGGGGATGCGAAGTAGTATTTCACAGGAGTTTTGACTTGCATTACTCTGGTGACTAATGTGGAACATCTTTTTTAGGGCACCTATTGGCCATACCTGTATGTATATCTTCTGTCCAAAAATGTCTTTACAAATCCCTGGGTCATTTGACTTTGCACTGAATTGTACAAGTTCTGTTCTTATAAGTCCCTTATAAGTACATGATTTTCTCTCATCTCTTTCTTTATCAAGAAAGTCTTTTTACTTTTTTTTTTTTGAGACAGAGCCTCAAGCTGTCACCCTGGATAGAGTGCTGTGGCATCACAGCTCATAGCAACCTCCAATTCCTGGGCTCAAGCAAGTCTCCTGCCTCTGCCTCCCAAGTAGCTGGGACTACAGGCGCCTGCCACAACGCCCGGTCATTTTTTGCTTGCAGCCACCATTGTTGTTTGGTGGGCCTGGGCTGGATTCGAACCCACCAGCTCGGGTGTACATGGCAGGCGCCTTAGCCTGTTGAGCCACAGGCACCAAGCCAATCTTTTTACTTTCTTGATAAAGCTCTTTAAAGCTTAAAAGTTTTGAAATTTAAAGTGGCACCTGTGGCTCAAGGAATAGGGTACTGGCCCCATATGCTGGAGGTGGTGGGTTCAAACCTAGCCCTGGACAAAAAAAAAAGTTATGAAATTTAATATTCAATTTTACCCACTTTTTCCTTTTGTTGTCTGCACTTTACCTAAGAAACTTTGCCCAACCTAAATGTCATAATTGTTTACTCTTTTATTCTCGTCCAAGAGTTTTATGGTTTCAACTCTTGCATTTAATTCTATTATCCATTGTGAGTTAATTTTGGTGTACGATGATGAGAAGTCCAACTTACATTCATTTGCATGTAAATATCCAGTTGTACCATTACCATTTGTTGAAAAGATTCTTTTTTCCCTATGCAACTATTTTCGCTACCTCATCAAAATCTATTGACCACGAGGGTTTATTTCTGGGCTTTCAATTTTGCTTCATTGATTATTAATCTATACATCTGTCCTGATAGCAATACCGCAATGTTTTGATTATGATAGCTAGTTAGTAAGTTTTGGAAAAGGGAGGCATGCATCCTGTAACTGCATTCTTTTTAAAATTGTTTTGACAGTTTGGGTGTCTTGCATTTTTATATGAATTTTAGAATCAGTGTGTTCATTTCTGCAAAAAGGTAGCTGAGATCTGATAGGGATTGTATTGAAGCTATTGCTCTTTGAGGAGCATCACCATCTTTACAATATTGTCTTCCAATCAACAAACAAGAAAGGTCTTCCTATCTGTTTAGATCTTTAATTTTTTTCAATAACATTTTATACAATTTAGTTTTCAATATACAAGTCCTAAAGATATTTCTAAGTATTTTTTCTTTTTCTTTTTCTTTTTTTTTTTTTTGAGACACATCCTCAAGGTGTCACCCTGGATAGAGTGCTGTGGCATCACAGCTCACAGCAACCTCCAATTCCTGGGCTCAAGCGAATCTCTTGCCTCCGCCTCCCAGGTAGCTGGGACTACAGGCACCCACCACAATGCCCAGGCCATTTTTTGGTTGCAGCCGTCATTGTTGTTTGGTGGCCCGGGCTGGATTCGAACCCGCCAGCTCAGGTGTACATGACTGGCACCTTAGCCCGTTGAGCCACAGGCACCAAGCCAATTCCTAAATATTTTTTATCCTAATATCTTATAATTAAAATTATTTTCTTAATTTCATTTCTGAAGTTTTTATTGCTAGTATGCAAGACATAAAAATACAAATGATGTGGGGGGGAGGAGCCAAGATGGCAGTCTGTAGGCAGCTTTCTGCAGACATTCCTGTCCAGAAGGAGAGTTAAAGGACAGAAATTTAGTGAGAAAGCCAATGGTTTGGAGCTGAACCAAGAGACAAGGTCGAGGAACGCACATCAACCCTGCTGGAGTGACCTGCGACCTCAAGGATACAAATAAAAGGTACAGAGCACACCACCAAGCGGACGGGAGTCCCCTCCCCCAAGAGAACACTCGCAGTATACGCCATACCTCCATACAAACAAGCGAGCAGAGTTCAGATGTCCTCCCACTCTACCCCACAGGAGAGATCCTCTAAAAACCGGATCTCCTTCCCCTGTGCCGCAGCACTCTCCTGCCAGGCATAAAGCTGTATAAAACTGTATATATTCTCTACCTGCAAGTTGGAACTCCCGGCACTCCCCTCCACTCTCACCCTGAGGTTTGGAGGTCTCTCCCCCA
>CAUYON010020754.1:0-10043 GCA_963573935.1 Arctocebus calabarensis
CGAACATAGGCATCTAAGGAGATAAATTTTCCTCTTAGAACTGCTTTTGCAGTATCCCACAGGTTTTGGTAGCTTGTGTCTTCATTGTTGTTATGCTCAAGGAAGTTAATGATTTCCTGTTTTATTTCTTTCTGCACCCAAATGTCATTCAACAGAAGGTTGTTTAATTTCCATGACTTTTGCAGTTTTTTTTTATGTTTGTTTGTTTGTTTTAGCCAGGGCTGGGTTTGAACCCGCCACCTCCAGCATATAGGGGCCAGCACCCTACTCCTTTGAGCCACAGGCACCACCCACGTGTAACTTTTTAGCAACATCACATTAACTTAAGTCCTTTAAAAAAATTATGTAATACAGATAAAACAAAATAATCACTGAGTATCAAAATAAAATACATTTCTCAGGGTAGCTTAGATTGATGGTAACAGCTTTGATATAGCTAGTGCTATGATTTGCCCATAAAAATTACTCCTAGAAAAATTCTTTTGAAAAGTTAGTTTGATAATAAGTCATTATGTTTTAAGTTTAGAGTCTCACCTCCCCTACGTCAGATAAGAAGGCAGCCTAAGAAAAAGTAAAGAGCATTCCAAAACAGTTTGCAGAACAAACATTCAAGAAACATACACAAAAATATTCTTTCCTAAAAATAAATGGTAGTGTAAGAGACCCAACTTCAAGCAACTACTCTTTATAATCTGGCAGTTGTTAATCTATACATAAAACATAAATAAAATAATGGTGATACCTGCCTGTGGTCCCAGGTACAGGAGAGAGTGAAGTAGGAGGACTACTTGAACTCAGGAATTTGAGACAAGTTTGGGCAATATAGCAAGATCCTAGCTCTTAAAAAAAGAAAGAAAAAACTCACAACCACAATAAAGTGGAAGAAGGTATATTCTACTTACCAACAAGGAGCCAAACAACATTGGAATTGTGTTCTGTAAGAAAATCTTCTAATTGAGTGATACTAGGGACAATACTGTCATTTTTCCTTTGATCCATTACTAAAGTTTTTCCAGAACAGCTGCTAAAGACCTAAAAGAAGTCAAAGGTTAAATTCAGAATCAGAGATTTATAAAATTACAAGAGTATATCATGTAAGGGGGAAAAAAGGGTAAATTAAATTTTTAAAATTGTTTACTTTCTGTTGTAAGAATGTAAAAGTACAAGTAACAAAAAATAAAATGTGTCCACAAAAATACAAAACAATGTATCACATCTATAATGTTCTGAGTTCACTACTATTGGTAAACTAAGAGTAAGGTTCAGTTCTATATTCTGGCTTAAAAGAAGAGGAATGTGATTATTTTTAAATCAAAGATATTTACCTCAAAAGTAAGAAATAGGTTTAACCATCTACATTCAAAAAAATTCATCCAGACTTGTCCCAAAAGCTACCACTTAATTCTATTTGTATATTAAATTTGATACATCCCTCTCCACCTCTGTCACCCCTGTTTATTCCCCATTATTCCATGGGGAAAAAAGTCTTCCTAGATCAGATTTCTTCTAGGTAGAGACTGAACATGTCTCCTGCTATTAGGTGCTCAGGATAAATTACGTACACTGTCAAGCTGTGACAAGAAATGTGACACATGTGTAAGTGTATATACGAGTGTGTACTTACATACGTGTATAAATACACACACACTCTAGCAGAATGAGTATGAATATTTATACATACGAAGAATGAAAAAGAAATAAAAATTTATATGTCATGATCTGAGAAATGAGAAAAATATTCCTTTGATAATACAGTAATAACATATGACTAGCCCAACCTACCTATAACAAAATTATCTCATCATTAATCAGAAAGTGGAAAAAAGGTAGCTTAATCACAAAGAAAGCTACATAGTTAATAATACTTTTAGACCAAATAGCACAGGTGACTTTTACAGAAAACTATGAAAATAGTAGATTTTTTTTCTAGAAGTAAGAAGAGTTTGTGAGGACAACTTCTAGTTTATATTCGGTACATAAGACTTGTCAACTTTTTAAATATGTTCTCTGTTTATTTACCACAACTCTTATCTTTGGAGATCATAAAAACTGGATGAGATGACACTGCCACATGCCACATACAACAGATTAATGTTTCAAATTTCCAGTATAATTTATAGAGGCAAATCAAACGTCTCAATATAATTTACAGAAGCAAATTAAAAATCTCTTTTAAAAAAAGTCTCTTAAAAAATAATAAAAATTTAAAATCTATTTAAAAAACAACAAAAAGCTTAATTTAAAAAAATTTTATTATTAATAGTAATACGGAAACCTAAAGAAAAAAGAGCTAGAGAAGATTACCAAATTGTGATTTTTTCAATAACCATTGTATTCCTTTTTTCTATAGTTTAAAAGCTGAATAATAAATGTTTTCATATTCTTCAAAGATTTTAAAATGTGAGGGATAACCTTACTATATGAGCTTCTTCTTTCTTCCCTTTTCAGTTTTTTAAAAAATCCCATATACCGAGGGTGGCGGGTTTAATCTGGGCCTAGCCAAACTGCAACAAAAAATAGCCTGGTGTTGTGGCAGGCGCCTGTAGTACCCAGCTACTCGGGAGGCTCCTGCTTAAGCCCAGGAGTGGGAAGTTGCTGTGAGCTGTGACGTCACAGCTCTCTACCAAGGGCAATAAAATAAGACTCTGTCTTTAAAAAATAAATAAATAAATAAATAAATAAATTTAAAAAGAAGAGAACCAACTCCAGTAAAAAAGTGGGCAAAAGACAAGAATAGAAGGTTTTCGAAAGAAGTTAGACAAATAGCCAAGAATCATAAAAAAAAAAAAAAAAAAGCTAAACATCACTAATCATCAAGAAAATGCAAATTAACACTGCAGTGAGATATAACCTTAACCCTGGGAATGGCTGTTATCAAAAGTCAAAAACCAGCTGGTGGTGGTGTGAATGCAGAGAGAAAGGTACACTTACACCCTGTTGGAACTACAAATTATAATAGGACAATCTTTAGGGAAAACAATATGGAGATTTCTCAAGGAAATAAAAATAGACTTGCCCTTCAACCAAGCAATCTCCCACCATGAGGGAAAAGAAGTCATTTTATCAAAAAGACACCTGCACTCAAATGTTTACTGCAGCACAGTTCACTATTGTGAAGAGGTGGAATCAACCTAAGCATTCATCAATTCATGTGAGGATTAAGAAAATGTAGCATATGTAAGAGCACATGCACACACACCATTGAGTACTACTTTCTCTCTGCATCCACATCTCCACTTACTGTTTTTTTGACTTCAATAACAGCCATTCCAAGGGTAAGGTGATATCTCATTACAGTTTCAATTTGCATTTTCTTGATTATTGGTGATGTTGAGTATTTTTTTATATAATTCTTATTTGTCTAACTTCTTTTGAAAAACTTCTTTTGAAATGAATTCATGTAGCAAAATGGATGAAACTGGAGACCACTAATCCTGTGTGAAGTATCTCAGCAATGGAGAAACAAACACCACATGCATTCTACAATATTTGGATCTAACTGATGAGCACACATGGGTACAGAGAGAAGTAAAAGTCATTGGAAACCAATAAGGGGAGAGGGGGAAGAAAGGAAGGGTAAAAAACCCACGTAAGTAATAAGCACACGAATAGCCCTGACTTAAGCATTATAAAAGCTATCCATGTAACAAAAACATTTGTACTCCCTTAATATTTTGAAATTTAAGAAAGAGAAAAACACTACAAAAATTAAAAAAAAAAAAAAAACATTAAAAAGGAAAGAAATCCTGTCAGTTTCACCAGTTTTGGATGAGTTTGGAAGACATTATGCTAAGTGAAATAAGCAAGACATAGAAAGACAATACTACATGATCTCATTTATCTGTGGAATCCAAAGTAGCCAAACATACAAAAGCAGAGAGTAGAAAAGTAGTTGACAAGAGTTGCGGGGAGGGGGCAATGGGATGGTGTTGATCAAAGGGTAGAAAGTATGACTTATGCAAATGAAATAAGTTCCGGGGATCTATTGTACAACATAGGGCTTATAATCAGGAATACTGTATTGTACATTTAAAAATTTGCTAGGAGGACAGATCTTATGGGTTCTTACCACAAAAAGAGGAAAAAACACAAAGAGGACAGGTGGAAAGTTTTACAGATGACAGATTAAGTTTATGACATTGGTAATGATGATGATTTGATGGTTTCACAGGTGTGTACTTATCGCCAAACACAATGAGTTGTATACAACAAATATCTATGGGTTTTTGCATATCAATCATATCTCAATAAAGTAGGTTTTATAAAAAAAAAAAATGGGCTCGGCACCCATAGCACAGTGGTTACAGCCACATACACCAATGGTGCATGTTTGAACTCAACCCTGGCCAGCTAAACAGCAATGACAACTGCAACAAAAAACAGCCAGGCACCTGTTGTCCAAGCTACTTGGGAAGCTGAGTCAAGAAAATCGCTTAAGCCTAAGAGTTTGAGGTTGCTATGAGCTGTGACACCACTGCACTCTACCAAGGACGACATAGTGAGACTCTGCCTAAAAAAAATAAATTAATTAAAATAAAATAAAAAAGAATAAATGTGGAATAAAGACATTTTATAAAAAAGTAAAAGATTGCCACCAGAAGATTTGTTAACATAGAAATAATAAAAGAAGTTTTTTTTTTTAAGCTGAAAGAAAATGATACTATATCTCAAATTCTGAGAAAGGAATGAGAAACATAAAGTATCTGGGTTAATAAGAAAAGGTTTGTTATGCTTTATTTCTCTTCATTTCTTTTCAATATACATATAACTGTTTAAAGCAAAAAAAAAAAGAGAGAGAGAGAAATACTTTTAAAAACCTATAATCTAATAGCAAATAGTCACATATAATGGTTGTCATAAGATAACATGCACACCTATTTCATACTTATTTTTACTAATTTATAGGAGTCTAGCGAGCATACCACTGATGATGAAAGGCCACCTGATTCCTATGGGACATTCAAGAGGGATGTATTCTGGCACTCAGGTCTCCACATAAAAAGGGAATCTGTTTCTAATCAAATCCAGAGGGAAAGGATCTATCCACCAAAAGGATACAAAAGATCCTTATCCAAAATCACCACCATTCACCACTGTAACAACCCATAGACAAAGAAGACATATGAACAGGGGGTTCATGCTATTAAGACAAAACCCTGGGCTCGGCCCCTGTGGCTCAAGCGGCTAAGGCGCCAGCCACATACACCTGAGCTGGCGGGTTAGAATCCAGCCTGGGCCCGCCAAACAACAATGACGGTTGCAACCAAAAAATGGCCAGGCGTGGTGGTGGGCGCCCGTAGTCTTAGCTACTTGGGAGGCAGGGCAGGAGACTTGCTAGAGCCCAGGAATTGGAGGTTGCTGTGAGCTGTGATGCCACAGCACTCTATCCAAGGTGATAGCTTAAGGCTCTGTCTCAAAAAAAAAAAAAAAAAAAAAAAAGATAAAACCCTGCAGTACCACACAATTTTAATCAACATTTTCCCAAATACTAGATTCACTCCAAAGCCTGTAAGAGAAATCAATAAATAAAGACTCAATATTTAAAAGAACATATTTTGAGTAAGCATAGAAGTAAAGGCCAAATTTAATAAATCCCCTAAAATGGATATTCTGTACAAAGAAAGCAAATCAGGGCTACAATGGACACAGAAAACTCAAATGGAACTATGACTTTATGCTCAACCACATAAAATGGTATACCATAAATTCCTTAACAGAGAAAAAGTGGAAACTGAGATGATGTTCTATTGCTTAATCTTCATGGAACAAATAATAGGATAAAAAAATTGGTTGCTTCCTCTTCCTCTACCCATCCTGAACAGTTCAAGCATACCTCTGTAATTATTGAAAAAGAGAAAAGGGTTTCAGTGGCCTAGAGCAGGATGTCAGAGCCTGATATGGATAAATTAAGTATGACTTGTGTGATGGAACGGTTTGCAGAGCACTGGCAGTACCTCAGAGTGTCAAAGCCACAGTGAGAAAGGAAAGAAGTCCTGCAGAGAAAAGGCCAGACATAGGATGCTGGGGCCTAGGTGGAAGGATAGGGCATCTTTGGCAAGAGGAGAAAGGCAGAAACAGCATTGAGCTTCAGGTAGCAGAGGCTGAGAAGTGAGAGCCTGAGAAGCAAGATGAGCATCTACATAAGAAGGATGTTGGAATCCAGGAGGAAGATACAAAAAACAAAAGAGGTAAGCTGGCCTCCATGCAGAAGAACAAGCTGAGTAGTGGGTTGGAGTGAGATGGCATATACATGGAAGATGGATTATGAAGAGTATGAGGAAAAGAGGTTAATCAAGTAAGTAAATAGGATCTCCATATGCAGAACTACTTCTAAACTATGAAAAAGTAATGTGAAACAAATAAACATGTGCAACTTTTTAGTAACATCACATTAAGTCCGTAACTTTAAAAAAAATTATGTAGTATAGATAAAACTGAGAAGCAAAATAAAATACATTTCTCAGGGTAGCTTAGATTGATGGTAACAGCTTTGATATAGTTAGTATTATGATTTGCCCATAAAAATTATTCCTAGAAAAATTCTTTTGAAAAGTTAAGTTTGATAATAAGTCATTATGTTTTAAGTTTAGAGTCCCACCTCCCCTACATAAGAAGGCAGCCTAAGAAAAAGTAAAAAGCATTCCAAAACAGTGTGTAGAACAAGCATTCAAGAAACATACACAAAAATCTTCTTTCCTAAAATTAAGTGATCCAACTTCAGTCAACTACTCTTTAAAATCTGGCAGTTGTTAATCTATACATAAAACGCAATAAAGTAATGGTGATACCTGCCTGTAGTCCCAGCTGCAGGGGAGGCTAAGGTAGAAACATAGGCAGAAACACTGAGAAAAGAAATTGCAGAGGATATAAACAGATGGAAAAACATACCATGCTCATGGATTGGTAAAATTAGCATTGTTAAATATTTATACTACCCAAAGCAATCTACAGGTTCAATGCAACTGTCATTAAAACACTAGCATCATATTTTGCACATCTCAAAAAAAAGTCCTACACTTCATATGGAATCAGAAAAGAATAGCCAATGCAATCGTATGAAATCGGAACAAATCTGGAGGCAATACTTTACCAGATTTCAGGACACTACAAGACGATAGTAATCAAAACACCATGGTGTTGGTATAAAAATAGACATAGACCTTTGAATTGGAAGAGAAACTCAGATATGAAATCATCCTCATATTGCTATCTGATCTTTGAGAAAGTAAACAAAAATATACAATAGGGAAAAGAATCTTTATTAAATATATGGTGTTTGGAGAACATAATAGCCATATAAAAGACTGAAACAGGATCCACACCTCTCACCACTCACAATGGATAAAACACATAAACCTAAGTTATGAAACTGTAAGGTTTTTCCAGTGGAAAAATTCTTACAGATATTGGCCTAGGGAAAGAACGTATGAAGAGGACCCCAAGGGCATTCACAGCAACATCAGAAACAAATAAATGGTACCTGATCACGTTTAAAAGTTTCTGCACAGGGGGAGGAGGTGAGATGCCCAACTGGAGTCAGCTTTCAACAGAAGCTCCCATCCAGAAGGAGAGACAGTGGTTAGAATGAAACCCTAAAGCTAAAGGTCAGAAGCTGAGCTGAGAGGAAAAATTGATAAGTGCATGCCATCCCTGCTGAGGCAAGCTGCAACTCCAAGGAAGCAAATTTCAAGTACAAAACCCATCCTGAAGAGGACAAGAGTCTGACCTCTCCCCCAAGAAAGTGGCTTGATGTGCTCTACAAGCAAGCAGTTAACAGAAGACCTCTTGTTTTACCCCATGGGAGAGAGCCACTGAAGGCCGGAACTCTTTCTCCAGAGAGATCCCACTGCAAGCCTGGGCATTTTCGTGCCCGGCATAAAAGTTCATTTTTTGAAAAGATTAACAAAACTGGTAAACCTTTGGTTAACTTAACCAGAAACAGAAAGGTAAAATTCCTAATATCATCAATCATAAATCATAAAGGAGAAATAACAACAGACACGTCAGAAATTCAAAAAAATCTTTCATGATTACTACAAAAACTTCTATTTTCAGAAATATGAAAATCTGGGGGAAATAGACCAACACCTGGAATCATGCCACCTTCCTAGACTCAGCCAGAAACAAATGGAAATATTGACTATCAAGCCCTCAAATAGCATCAGTTATACAAAATCTCCCAAAAATGAAAAGTCCAGGAACAGATGGCTTCACATCAGAACTCTATCAAACTTTTAAGGAGGAAGTAGTACCTATATTCCATAACTTTTCCAAATCATAGAAAGAGAAGAAATACTTCCCAACACATTCTACAAAGCAAATACCACCCTGATCCCCAAACCAGGAAAAGACTCAAAAAAGAAAATTATAGACCAATATCATTAATGAATATTGATGCAAAAAAAAAATTTTTTTTTTTTTTGAGACAGAGCCTCAAGCTGTCACCCTGGAAAGAGTGCTGTGACATCACAGCTCACAGCAACCTCCAATTCCTGGGCTCAAGCAAGTCTCCTGTCGCCGCCTCCCAAGTAGCTGGGACTACAGGCGCCCGCCACAAAGCCCGGCCATTTTTTGGTTGCAGCTGTCATTGTTGTTTGATGGGCCCTGGGCTGGATTTGAACCCGCCAACTCAGGCGTACATAGCTGGTGCCTTAGCCTGTTGAGCCACAGGCGCCGAGCCAATGCAAAAATATTTAATAAGATCCTAGCATTAAAAAAAAAAAAAAAAAAAAAAAAAAAAGAGGCTTAGGGAGGCAATGAGAAAACACACCCAATTGACACATGAATCCATAGAGAGTAATATTATTTTAAAATACAAATTTAAAAAACAAGCGACTCCAGACATTCAAAGAAAACCCCAGAAATTGGCTCTAGACCCAGATCATAACCTGGAGAATCTTCTTAAAATGGCCACTATGGTCTTTTATAACCGAGACCTGGAGAGAAAGGAGGAAAAAGGGAGAAAGGAACAGAAAAGAACAACAGCTCTAGTAATGGTACTCCAACAAACAAGCAATTTTCAGGGACAGAGGGAAACCAGAGGAGCTAAAAACAAGTGCTTCCAATGTGGTCAGACTGGCCACTTCAGAAAAGACCACCCCCACCAGCACCACTGACTGGGCAAGCCACCTGGCCCCCATCCAGAATGCAAGGGTGACCACTAGAGGGTGGCCTGTCCCCAGAGGTGAAGGTCTCCTGGGACAGTGACCCCATCGGAGCCCAAACTGGACTGAGGGTGCCAGGGGCAAATTCTTATGGCTCCAGCTTATGTCATCACCCCTCAAGAGCCTCAGGTTTGCCTTATAGTGGAGTGCCAGGAGATAAAATTTCTTTTGGACACTGGAGCAACCTTTTTTGTACTTCTCTCTAACCTTGGTCTTTTATCCACCAAATCCATAACCATGCAGGGGCTGTCTGGAAAGCCGGTTACCAAATTTTTCTCCCAGCTTTTAAGCTACAATTGGAATGACTTGCTGTTCTCTCATGCCTCCCCAGTCATGCCTGAAAGTGCTGCTCCCCTTTTGGGGAGGGACATACTAACTAGAACAGGAACTTTTCCCTTCTGGAGATCTAGTCATAATCAAAACTCTTCCCTCTAGGGAGAACAGAAAAAGAAAAAATGAGGGAGGGGTGGGGAAAGGAAGAGCAGAGAGAGGGAAGGAGTGAGGGGGGTGGGGTCTTGGTGTGTGCCACACCTTTTGGGGGCAAAACACGATTGTAAGAGGGACTTTACCCAACAAATGCAACCAGTGAAACGTGGTTTCTTGTACCCTCAATGAAGCCCCAACAATTAAAAAAAAAAAAGTTAAAAAAAAAAAAACTCTTCCCTCTAATTCACCTTCCCTAACCCCAACTTCTGAAGTCCCCTTTCCTGTTATCTTGTCTTCTTCTACAGCTGTTAAAGTTACAGGAGTCGACTCCTGCATACATCATTCATGAGTAAAATCCTGGAACTCTCCATCTTCAACGGAGGCAGACAGTGAAGACAGCCAACCACAGACCACCTACACTTGTGAGCCAAAAGAAAGTTTGAAGTTATTATT
>CAUYON010020755.1:0-57458 GCA_963573935.1 Arctocebus calabarensis
GCTACTCGGGAGGCTGAGGCAAGAGAATCGCTTAAGCCCAAGAGCTGGAGGTTGCTGTGAGCAGTGTGACGCCACGGCACTCTACCCAGGGCGATAAAGTGAGACTCTGTCTCTACAAAAAAAAAAAAAAAAAAAGAAAGTGTTGTGTATACATGCACTGAAATGTATGCTATTATTCGACCTTAAAGAAAAAATCTTGCCAAACGTGACATCATGGACTAACCTGCAGGACGTTACACTAAATGAAATAAGCCAGTCCCATAATGACAAATACTGCATGATCCCACTTGTGTGAGGTTTCTAAAGTAGCCCAACTAGTAGAAGCAGAGTAGAATGGTGGTGGCCAGCTTCAAGGAGCATGAAATGTGGAGTTGCTGTTCAATGGATACAAATCTTCAGTTATGTAAGATGCATAAGTTCTAGAGATCTGTGGTACATCCCTGACCTATAGTTAATATTGTATTGTATTGTTAATACTATGTTATACAATGTTAACAATCTATTGTTAATATTGAAAAATTCATAGGGCAAATTTCACATTCTGTGTTTTTCACCACCATTTAAAAAAGGAAAAAAGGAAATAATTTTAAAATAGCTTCTTGTATTCTTCCTCAATCTAATCATGAAGAAACAATTAGACAAATCCAAACACTGATGTATTTTATAAAACAAATGTCTTGGACTTTTCCAAAACCAATAATACCATGTTTTTTAAAAGGACAAAGAAGGGGGAGGATTATTCTAGTTTAAAAAACTGAAAGACATAAGAATTTAATGTAATGTATAAACCTAAGCTTTCATTGGATCCAGAATTTTTGCTAACATCAGTGTTTTATTATAGTTATTACTACTGAGTAATAAAAACCCCCAAACATGGCAGCGTAAGAAAACAACCATTTTATGGTCTCTCCTGGTCTCTGTAGGCAGACTGTGGAAAGGGCTGGACTGGGTGATTCTGGCTTCAGGTTTCTCAGGGTCTTGTACTCAGTGTTAACATAACTGAAAAACCAGGTGTAGCTGGCGGGCATCTACTCATATAGTTAAGGGCTTTTCCTTGTGAAGTCTCCCCACAGGCTTCCTCTGAAAAGTGTGTCCTCAGGACAGTGAAACAGCAGTTTTAGGGCTCCTTCAAGTATTGTGGTAAGCAAGGCAGAATTGCCTTGGCCTCAGAGGTCACACCATCATTTCCACTGCCACAAAAGCCTGCTCACATTTAAATGGAGAAGAACCAAATTATACCGGGGAGGTACAGAGCTCTAGAAGAGAGGGAAATGGTGGTGGCCAACTTTGGAAAATATAATTTGCCAAAGACAATTATGGGACAATTGGGGAAATTTAAATAAGGACTATATAATAGATGATGTTGAATCAATGACAGGTTTTTTATTTGGTTATATGGTAAATTATACTTATTCTTAGATAAAACATGCTGAAAGATTTAGTGGGACTATCTTGATATCTGCAACTTATTTTCAAATGATTCAGCAAAATAAATGATAAAAAGAAAAATCAAGCAAATATAATGAAATGTAAGCAGTTAGAGAACAAGTAAAGGCTATATAGATGTTCATTTTGCTATTTGTCTTTTCTATAGATTTAAAATGCATTTCTCAAATGATTGAAGGGAAAATAAAATATGAGTATTAAGTCAAATGGTATTATTTCTCTTTTGCAATCCTCTGATCTTTCATCTTCAGAGCAGAAGGCAAACTCCTCACCATGACCTACAAGACTCTATGTCATTCTCAAAGGTTACCTCGTTGATTTTATCTCAAGGCAGAGAGAACAGCAAATACAAAATCCCCATGAGGGGATTGTGCATGGCATGTTTTAGAAACAGCATGTTATTTACAATTTCGTATTTTTAATTGATGACTCTTAAACGTCTCATGCTTAAATCTCCATGTATACTTCTTAAAGTTTCTGAATTGATGTGAAATCTCAATTCCCTACCTAAGTATTTTTTTCTTTGCAGTAGGCAGGAACTTCAGCCCTAGAAGACCTCAAAGCTAAATCATTTCTCACAACCACCCTACAGGCCAGGCACAGTGGCTCAGGCCTATAATCCTAGCCCTTTGAGAGGCTAAGATGAATGGATCACCTGAGCTCAGGAGTTGGAGAACAGTCTGAGCAGGAGTTAGACCCCGTCTGTACTAAAACAAAAGATAGAAAAACTAGCTAGGCATTGTAGCAGGTGACTATAGTCCCAGCTACTCCAGAGCCGGAGGCAAGAGGATTGCTAGAACCCAGGAGTTTGAGGTTGCTGTGAACTACATGACACCACTGCATGCACTCTGCCTAGGGTGATAGTAAGAATAAGACTGTCTCAGAAGAAAAGAAAGAAAGAAAGGAAAAAAAAAAAGAAAAGCCCCTCAAGTTCCCTGTTACATTCAAATTGAGGATTTCACCAATTTGGTATCCCTTAAGGATGTTTAATATTCAGTTTCAGTCTTATCTCTGGGGCTTAAAATATCATGTGAATACCATACTTGACTTAGATTGCCTAAGCATGCCCTGTAATGATTCAGTAGGTTCTTAATCAGATTTTACTTTGTAAGATTTAACCCACTGGCTTTCTTGCTTGGCTGCCTTTGGCTAATGCTGCGTAGTGTTCTGTGGGAATCTCTCTCGCCAGTGGCCCTAAGTGAGGCACCCCCTATTGCAGGTGTTAGTAATTTCCTTTCTCAGCGGGAGGCCCTCCCAGAAGCCTTATTTGCATATGGGTATGTTTGCTCCTAATCCTTTGGTCTTGGATCTCAGCAGAATTGTGGGTCCTTCTGAAAATCGTATACTACTGCTTTCAAGGGAGGTGTTAGTTACACAGGTAGTGAATAATTGACCCTTCTGTTTTCCAAGATGAGTGACTTTGCCACATCTTTCCTCCCAAAGCAGCACACCCTGTGTTAAGTAGGGTTTGTGGGTAAATTTAGTGTGGCAGGAGCTCACAGCTCATAGGGGGCCAGTGAGAAGGAGTCCTGGGCTGGCAAAGGAAGAACATGCTCATCTCAGTTCTCCTGTTGAATTTGTGCTTTTCATATCCTCTTTTGTAAAATGCCAATACTATAATAATAATAATATAAGTTTCTCATACTAAAAATAAGATATTCAGTAGACACCAGAAATAAATGTTTCAAAAGTTACCATCAGGCCGTCTGAATGCTCCTTGCAGTTGGCATCAGTAAAGTGGACAAGCTCCAGGTGAGTTACTGACATAGTTAAATGGAGGGCTGAGGCATTCATTTGCGGTAAACAGGACAAAAGCCCAGGGAGGCTGGGCCAGGTGTCCTTTGTAGTAATATTGTGATTCTGAGAGTGCTGTTTTCCAACTTGGCAAACGCCTTAAAACTCTTTGTATATGTTTTAATACTATGATTGCACCTCCAGGGATCTATCTAAGGAGAGAGTACTAAATATGGAGAAAATGTTAATTATAATGGAGGGAGAGAATGGAAACAAGATGTATGTCCAACTGAAGTGAAATGTTTAAATAATTTATATCCACTTGGAAATTATGCAGACTTAAAAATTTATGCATATGAATAATCTGATAAAAACACAAAGAAAAATATGTATAAAAATTGTATATAAAGTCAAAATATTATTTTAAAAACTATACATCAAAATAATAAAAAGACATGCAGCTTGATTGTTGAGAATTGGGTATTCAATCGCTTGTCGGTGTTTTGACTACGATCAGGTAAGAACTGGGTATTCATTTCTATTACAATTCTTTTACAATTTTTCATTAGCAAGTTTCCATCCTTTTTACTAACAAGAAGGATTAGGCCCTGATTTTAAAAGTGCTAATACAAGTTCTTAACAAAGACTGATTAATCCCTTCCAATTATGATTTAAAATTTATATAAACAAATTATTTTAAGACAATATATTAAGGGAGTCAGTTAAATAATACTTTTTTAATATGAAGGACTCTTTCTTCAAATTTCAAAACATTAACACCTTCTAAAAGTCCATGAGCTGAGCGGTAAAATGCTAATAATAATATGCTAATTATCTGTAAGTGTACTTTTTTTCTTTTACAACTGTGTGAACTGCAACCAAGAAAAGAGAAATAAATATGAAAGTCCCCTTGAAAAGGCAGAAAAGGAGACAAAGAGAACCTACTCTGTACCAGGCGCTGTGCTACATGTTTTCATACATGACCTTATTATATTCTCACAACAGCTCCAAGAGGCTCATATGTATTATCTTATTTAGCTCTTAATAGCAATTCTGTATAGTGTTCTATAGATGAGAAAACTGAGGTTTAAGGAGGTAATATAACTTGACTAAAGGAAAATAAATAATAAGAGAGAGAGGCTAGGAGCTGTGGTTCATGCCTATAATGTTAGAACTATGGGAGGCTAAAGCAGGAGGATCCCTTGAGTTCAAAAGTTCAAGACCAACCTGAGCTAGAGCAAGACCCCTGCCTCTACTAAAAATAGAAAAAGTAACTGGCTGTTGTAGTCCAGGTACTCAGGAGGCTGAGGCAGGAAGATTACTTGAACCCAGGACTTTGAGGTTGCTGTGAGCTAGACTGACACCATGGCACTCTAGCCTGGGCAACAGACTCTGTCTCAAAATAATAATAATAATGGTAATAATAACAATAAGAGATAGGTCTACTTTCTTTCCACTGTCATTGTGTTTTGTTGACAGAATATCCTTGGCCCCCAGTCCTGGCCTTACAAAGCCTCGTTTTTAAACAGAAGTTAGCCACACTTCTTAGTCTGGTCTCTTATCCTAAGGGATATATTGTACACAAACATTAGAACATGAGAGACAGAGGAAAGCAGGAATACTAGAGCAAATAGCCGTGGGAAACGAAAGCTGACAGGAGTGAACCAAAAAGAAAAAAAAATTCCTATTAAAAAGCATAGCTGTATTGCAGTATGGAACTATTTTATAGCAAAACACACAACCCTGAGCAAACCGAGGCAGTCATTACATTCGCCACTTGATTTTCCTGTACCCCGTAGTATAGGAGGGATGCAACACATAAAAATCATTTTGCACAGGGGGCGTACTCGCTCTTTCCTTCAAGGATTCTTGATTGATGAGGTTTTGTTTGTTTTGTTTGCTTTTGAAACAGCTAAGAATCCAGTAGAAGAGTCAGAAGCACAGGCTGATTCCTAACCCGAAGCCCCTCATACAAAGCAATATCCACATTCAGAACTTGCTTTTTGCTCATTATCTACCTACCCAAAAGCTAAAAAACAGCTTAACAGCTACTTGGTTATTGATATGCTTTAAAATGTTTTGCGAGAACAACTTAGAAACAGATTTGAAGCATCAACTGAAGCTTTCTGTGCTACTGTGGTTTAAATTGAATGCTGCGCTTTGTATAAACATCATTTTTGTGGTTTAACTTTAGGCTGTTCTCTGCGGTCTTCCCATATAATGGGAATGCGTCAGAAGCACAGCCTCGTTTCCTGTGTAGGCTGGAAACTGTTAACTACAAAGTTTGGAGACAGTCTCAGAGAGCTCGTTGCCATATGTTAAAACTAAACTTGATATGAAAAATCATATCAGTTTCCAGTTTCCCAGAGCAGTAGAAAGAGAAAAAGGAGCTCAAGCTTTATAAATATAAAAAGCATCTGTCTGCACAGGAAATTCTACTCTGTTATTTTGAAAATGATCTCTACTTATATTTACAAGAGAAATCACATCTGATGAACTATAATAGGAAGTAATGCACTATTTTGTTCAGAATTTTGAAATATATATTTGTAATTTTGTACAGCTGGCTGGACTGTGAAGGACTATCATTGTACAGAGAGCTCAACAGTGCTGCTCAGCACGGTCCTAAAGCATTTATGTTTCCAAGTAAAAGGTGATGGAATATTTTGATAGCATGCTGCTAAGTTAAACATTTCTATCAGATGTAATTTTTGTGTTTAAACACTCCCACCACCGTTTGCAACTCAGGAAGACTCACGAGCACTCCCCAAATGTTTGGCACTGTTTTGCTCTAATTTTTTATTCCTCCTTGACTCTGAGACTTGAAAGAATTCTCACCATAGTTGCTCACCCAGGTGCACGTCCTTGAGTTAATTTTCAGTGGCCCTTTTAGGAAACTCTTCCTGGGACTTTGTTGTCACCTGCTTCCCCACAATCACCTATAGTGTTGTCATTTCTTTTGCTCAGAACCAGATTGCTATGCTAAAAAGCCATGCCTTCCTTTCATGTTTTATGACCCTCATAAGTTTAGCAAGTGAAATCCATGACCGGAAGCCTGATCACTCGTTCAGTCCACAGAGGATATCCCACAACCTTTTAACACCCTGCATTTTATCAGCAGCCTTCCCTCAGACTTGGCTTACTTCATTTCAATACTCCAATCTTTAGTTTAATTTCAGTGATTGTTTTCTTGCCTCAAAGAGGTACCTAGAGACTTTTGCCAACAGAATCTCTCTACTTTTTTCATTTAATAGCTTATCCATGCCTGTATTTCCAACTAAACTCCCTTTAAGAGTAAGACCACTTGGCTCAGCACCCATAGCTCAGTGAGTAGGGCGCCACTCACCTACACCAAAGGTGGCAAGTTTGAGCCCAGCCCAGGCCCACTAAACAACAATGACAAATGCAACCAAAAAACAGCTGGGTATTGTGGCCAGTGCCTATAGTCCCAGCTACTTGGGAAGAGTTTGAGGTTGCTGTGAACTGTGATGTTACAGCACTCTATTGAGGGCAACATAGTGAGACTCTGTATCAAAAAAAAAAAAATAGTAAGAACATTCATTTGTTCTTCTGATTTCTTTCCTCTTCCCCACCTTTATCTTGCTTAGTTTTCACTCATATTCATATTTTTAATAGCTTAAGGATCCTTGTGGCTTCAGTTCCATTTATTTTCATTCCTTACTTCAATATATTAATATGATAGGTTAATAATTATTAGTCATCCATCACCAGATAATACCCACAGTTACTGACTTCTCTGGTCCTCTTAAATAAAAATTATACCTACCCTCTCTTCCCTCGCACACTGAGGAACGAGCTATGAGCCCTGCTTGATGGAGGATAAAGCTGAACAGATGTCGGTTGCGTGGTTTGCCTATTCCCTGAAGATGGGTGGACATCCTGGACTTCTCTGTTAGCCGGAGCCCATGCTGGAAAAGATGCGGACGCCCATTGAAACAGGCATTTCCATTATGCAAAGACAATTGCCTGTCTTTCCTCTGTGCTAAATCCCAAGTGGTTAGAGGCTGATTCACTGGGCTGTGCTTCCCTCACTCCATTTTGTCCAAAACACTATACATTATAAGGCCGATCAAAGTGAGGCAGAAAATGCAAATGTGTGTCACTATGTTTTATTAGCATTAGTAAAAAGTTTCTCATATGAAAAGCTAATATTTTTGGTAATTTATAACAGATTACCACTGAAATATTAATTATTTTGATTAAGATATTTAATTATTTTGACTAAAATTCAAAGTTTAAAATTATTGAGTTGAAATTTTATAGAAAACCTGTGAGCAAATCTATCCCCTACATATTTTGCCATACTCCATCCACACATTTAACATTATAAATTATTTTATCTGTTTTTCCTTAAATGACTTTACATAATGCCTTCATAACATTATTTTCAGATAGAGTTGTATAGTATCATGGTAAGACGATGGTCATGGTCAAAGGTCATTGATTATTCACACTTTGACTTTGGTAATGATGATGGTCAGTTCATCAAACCATCCTACTCAACCTGGGGGAATTAAGCTCTAACGCTTTAATGAGTCCATTGCATACGATGAGTTTACTTCTCTGGTTATGTAGTCTTGTGAGAATTACTCAACTAGGCAATAAAATCATTTTCTCTAGGGTAGAAACCTCAGAAACTGGTTGAGAAAGACTACATTAAGAAATATGTATTAAATATGAGACAACCACTTTATGTTAACAGATAAAAATCCTTATAAGCCATGATTCCTTCTCTTGAAGAATTTACATTTTACTTTATTATATGTGAAATAAAAGCATAAAGACATGAAGAAGAATCAAACACTGTACTATGTTATATGAGATTGAACTATGTACTACCAACTTGAAATGTGAAATGGAAAAAAATAATTATGAACTTCATCAACCATGGAGGTATTTATGGAAAAGGTAGATTTAAGATGAACATGAAAAATGAAAAAAGTTGAATATAATAAAGTCCATGAATTATGGGAAGGTGCGGATGGATTCATAATAAGGCAAAGCAAATGCATGCAGCCAGATATAAGTAGATGAAGTGGCAGAGGCAATAAGGAGACCTGCTGAATAGGCAGCAGAGAGAAAAAAGAGTCCTGGAGTGATAATCACAAGCAAATCATTGAAATAAGCTTATTATCAAATTTCGCAACTATTAAAAAATGGGCTAAATATGAGTCATATAGGTTGTGGTAAAGATCAAGTTTGTGCAGATAATGTATGTGAAGGTGCTTGGAAATATATAGAGATTGAGGACTCCTGGAAATAGGATTGGATTCTTAAAATAAAGGCAGACTGGGAAAGATTCTGCCATTTGCCTCTTTTCATCAAAAAATTGTGCAGATTATTCCGAGTCCTATGGAGGATAATCTGCACAATTATCAGTGTGTTTACTGCTTTTGTCAGTTTCCATTTGAAGAACAATTAAAATGCTCTTTTATTTCAACTTGAGCATCCTCAATCAATGCTAGCCTATTATTTAGTTTAAGATTAGAGAAAAACATCATCACCCTATGGATTTCCCACCACAACTATAATGTGAAAGACCACTGAGCCACGTGTATTTTTACAACAAAAGGAAGTGACTTAACTTTGCCTCTTGAAGCATCATTCAATTCTGAGTTTCAGATGGTGGTGATTTTTCAGAATAATAGTAAATTCTGGATCAATGTTATAAAATACATTAAGGCTGGGTGGCACCTGTGGCTCAAAGGAGTAGGGCGCTGGCCCCATATACCAGAAGTGTTGGTTCCAAACACAGCCCCGGCCAAAAAAAACAAACAAAAAAAAAAAAACTATAAAATATATTAAGGCTTCTGCACATAGTGTTGATGGGGTTTTTACACAGAAGTATTCTTATGATTTTTGTGTTGAAGTCTTGAAGAATGTCAAATTTGAATGAGTCTTTTTAGATGTTCATGATTCAATTAGGTGAAACAACGGAGAGGGCAACCATTTGCAGAAAGAATAATCCTTAGGTATTCAGAAACTAGGAGGCATTATTCAAATGAAAATCTAATGTCCAAGAACATGAGAAGTAAGGTTGGATAGTTAAAGTTAAGATGAATGAATAAATAAACTCAGCTACCACACCTTTTTTTAATTGTTTGGGATTCATTGAAGGTATGAAGAATTAGGTTACTGATTGCATTTGTTAGTTTAAGTCCCTCTTCTAATTGTGTCCCACCCCCAAGAGGTGCCATACACGGTAACCCCCAGGCCCCCTTCTTGCTCCCTCATTTCCCATCCCACACCTTGAATTGATTTGAGTTTTTCTCTTATGTGGGTATATATTAGATTGTCTACTGGCTTCGTGTTAGAATCAAGTACAGTGGATTCTTACTTCTCCATTTTTCTGATGTTTTACTAAGAAGAATGTGTTTCAACTCCATCCAGGTTAATACAAAATATATATAGGGTCCATCGTTTTAATGGCTGAATAGTATTCCATGGTATACATATAACCACAGCTTATTAATCCATTCCTGGGTTGGTGGGCATTTAGGTTGCTCCCACATTTTGGCAATTGCAAATTGATAAACAATCAATTGATAAATAGTTAAACAGTCTAGTGCAAATGTACTTAAAAGGATTTTTTTTTCCTCTGCGTAGATGCCTAGTAAAGGAATTGCATGATCAAATGGGAGGTGTAATTTGAGTTCTTTAAGGATTCTGCTTCCTTCCAAAAAGGTTGTATTAATTTGCAGTCCCACCAGCAGTGTACAAATGTTCCCTTCTCTCCATGTCCATGCCAGCATCTGCAGATTTGAGACTTTGTGATGTGGGCCATTCTCACTGGGGCTAGGCGATATCTCAGGTACCACAAGCATTCTATTTTACCTTCTTAAAGCATGTTCTGTGAGTCTAAATTACATCTAAAAGGCATAATTTCCTCTAATAATTTTATTACACACACGACTTATTTATATAACAAGGCTGAAATCTAAATACAGATGTGTTATTTTAGTATTTTTAATTGTGGTAAAGTATACATAAAATTTACCATCTTAAGCATTTTTAAATATATAGCTCAATAGTGCTAAATGCATTTAGATTGTTGTGACACAGATCTTCAAAATTTTTTCACCTTTCAAATTTGCAACGCTATGCTCATTAGCAAGTCTCTTTTCCCCCACTCTTGGTCCCTAGCAACCACCATTCTATTCTGTCTCTATGAATTTGACTATGTACTCCAGAGACCTTGTATAAGTGGAACCATACGGTATTTTCCTCATTGTGACTGTTTTATTTCACTTAGAATAATGTCCACAAGGTTCATTGATATCGGACCATGTACCAAAGTCCCTCCCTTTTTAAAGCTGAATAATATTTCACTGGATGTGCACACATGTTTATCCATTCATCTGTGGACACTTGCGTTGTTTCCACACTGGGGTCCTTGTGACTAATGTTGCTGTGAACATGGGTATACGAATATCTCTTCAAGATCCCACTTTCAATTCTTTTGGGTATATACCCAGAAGCAGAATTGTTGAAGATATGGTAATTCAATCTTCACTTTTTTTAAGGAATCACCATACTATTTCCATAGCAGCTACATCATTTTACACTCACACTAGCGGGGCATAAGTCTCTTTTCATAACTTCCCCAACACTTGTTATTTTCTGTGCTTTTGATGCTAGCTATCCTGATAGATACGAGATGATTTTAATACTTTCAAGTATTGTGATTTTACTCTACATACAGGCTAAAAGCTAGTCGGCTACAATTTCATGGATGCTGGAGGGAGATAGGAGATTCCTAAGTTAAAGGAAGCCAGAATATCCGCATGTGTACTGATTCCTTGAGCCCCAGATCACACAAGAGTGGTGAAGAAGGCCAGATGGTATCTGCACATAGGAGGATGGATTACACAAGAGGAACCCTAAATTTAGAGAACCCAAATCTTACACAATGAGTAATAAGCACATCTGACTTTTGCCCTAGAAAGATACGTTTTTATTGTGGTGGAGAATAGACACACCAAACCAGCCCTTTGCTCTGGAAGGAGACCCTGTCTTCCAAGGCTATTTATTTTACAAATATCCTTGAAAACATAGTCCAGGAAAAAAAGGCAGTCAATACCTCTGTTTGTAAGACTTACATAATGTGAAAGACCCATCAAGAGCATGACAAATATCTAATCATATTTATAACATTATTGGTATTATATAAGAAAATATTTGTTCCTGGTTTGTTGTACCCTCAATGAATCCCCAAATATGAATTTAAAAAAAGAAAGAAAATATTTGTTCTTGTAAATGGGATATGAATAGTCATCTATAAATTGGGGCTTACAAAATTTACTTTTTTCTTTCAGTTAAATTAAATCTTACCCCCAGCTTTCATTCTTCTATACTGAATGGCAATGTAATTGTAGTCATCTGATGGCAAAAATTTGGTCAGGGTGAGGGAGGTAGGGCAGAGGTACACTTCCATTTAGACTTTTAGAAAAACCTCGAAAAGTTACTGGGTGCCTAGAAAATGAAGTCATATCCTCTAGTCTTGAACCTATTATTGTAGTTAATATGTATGTATCCTTGGTAAAAATGAACGAGATCAACAAAATGCTCTAAGAATCTAAGAAACTCCCCTCGTCCTCCCCCCATGCCTATCCCTGTAAGCCAATCTGTGGAGTCAGCTCTTCCCCCTCCCCAGAAAAAATACCAAGTATACCTCGTAACTTTCAGAGGTTATTCTCAGATAATAAAAAGTCCTAAAAAAAAAAAAAAAAAAAAAAAAGTCCTCAGTCACTTCAGTAATGAATGGCTCAGTTTACTCAGTAATGTATCTGGTATTGTGCAAAAATTACAGTCCTGAACCTAATTCAATGTTAAAACTTCTCCTAGCCCACATCCCCATCCTGCAGCTCAGCTCTACTACATGAAAGAAACCTTCAGTGGGAAATTGGGGATGGTAGGTTTTCCTGCCTGACCCCTCTGGATAATATGGGTCTTAACCCCTCTCAGGTCAAAGTGGCTGGAGAAGGAAAAGAGGTAAAGGCCAAAGAAAATTATGTTTTATAACAACTAGTTCTCTCATGAGTTGCTTTCTGGCTGTTAGGGCTTAGGAGTTTGACTGTATAGCTTTGCCAATGATTTCCTCCCCCATTCTCTGGAGGTCTTCCATTTGACAGTTCCCCAAATAATGCATAAATATATATACAGATTGTTCTCTGAGTATGGTCTTGATAATCCATCCACTGGTCTTGAGATGAAGCAATAGCCCCACCTTCTTCCCTGGGAATCAGAAGAAAGGTATTGGCCATATGTTAGTAACTCTGGCTAAAGAAATCTTCCAATTTCCAAACTCCTTTAATCACTTCAGTATTTATCTTTCATAGCCTATTGCAGTCTCACCCCAGCAGGGGGCACTGTAATTCAGTTCAGTCCTAATGCTAAGCATCCCAGGCTTCAGGACACAATCCCCAACAAGACTGCCTCAGCCACCTACACCTCTGACCAGCTCATCACAAATTCTAATGTTTCCACGAGCCCCTGAGGTTTAATAATTCACTAGAATAACTGAAAGAACTCAGGAAAGCATTACACTTTCCTTTTAAGTCATACAGTTATGATTGCAATTTTATTACAAAGGATACACACAGAGTGAGGTCTGGGAGGGAACAGAAGTCTCCTCTGCTAGTTCTTCATGGAAACAAGGCATGTCACCCTCTTGACCCACAAATGTGTTCACCAACTGAGCTTCAGGATCCAGAGTAGAGATTTTTTTGGAGTTTCATTATGTAGTTTAGGAGCAGAAAAGGTGTGATACATTTCCTCACCCATTCTAACAGTCTCACTGTAACAAGAGACAGTGAGTGAGTGAATAAGAAAAGCATTTATCTAATCAAAGTGCTACATGACACAGGAGCCATCAGAGATGAAGACTCAAAGACCCAGGGAAACTCTATTTTTATGTTTAGATTCAATAAAAATGGATGATCGTGTAGAAATATGATTGGACAAAAATGGTGTGGAGACAGAGAAGGACCTGCTGTTCAGATTATCCTCGGCTTCATTGTGAAGCTTTCCTTCTTCCTGGATGTAAGACAGGAAACTTTTGGAACAAGGGTCTTATTACTCATCAGACAAGATGGATCAGAGAATTTGTAGGTGGCCATCTTCTACATAGACAAACAAGGGAAGGTCAGAGTAATATATCTAGGCTTTCTGGCTGGGTTTAGGGAGGTAGGCTCTTCTTTCTTTCTTTTTTTTGGGGGGGACAGAGCCTCAAGCTGTCACCCTGGATAGAGTGCTGTGGCATCACAGCTCACAACAACCTCCAATTCCTGGGCTCAAGCAAGTCTCCTGCCTCTGCCTCCCAAGTAGCTGGGACCACAGGCACCCACCACAACACCAGCCATTTTTTGGTTGCAGCCATCATTGTTGTTTGGCAGGCCCAGGCTGGATTCGAACCCGCCAGCTCAGGTGTACGTAGCCCGTTGAACCACAGGTGCCAAGCCGGTAGGCTCTTCTTTCAATGACCTTGCAGAAGAGGAATTCTGGTTTCTATGACTTGCTTTGGGGGAAATAAAGGGGAGGGGACAAGAGGGTAGGAGAAAGTCAGAGAGACACGTTTCTTCTGAAGCTGCTTCTAAGGCCTTCCAATCTCCTTTTGTTCAAACCATGCAGCAGGCCAAAGAACTATACTCTGTGTTTCATTGAGACCCAACAGTCACCAACCTGAAACTCCCCAAGAAGTTTCACAGTCTCGAAATTGGGTTTGTGGGTTGTGTCATAAAACAATTGACGTAGTCTCTTGGTCCCAAGAACAGGTCAATCCAGTGAAACTGTTGACAGTTGTGTCTCATTATGGGCGGTGGTGTTGTTCCCACTAAAGTTAGGCCTCTATATGGTACAAACAATCAGATATTTAGTTTAAAGCATTTCTATGAAAACTAAACCAAAACAAAGGTTAAGGACTAGAAAATCTATAACTCAATTTTTGAATCTGTGGGCAGCCAGTCGAGATGTCTAGACACTACATTGGAAGGAGCTGCAGCTGGAGCAAGGCTGGCAGTGGCCATGTGACAGAGGTCCCTGGGCTGCAGTTCACATCAGGTGCTCTGGTGAACTTTCTGAGCTGGCCACACAACATCAAGCACAGGTGTTGATCCCCAGGGCATTGATGGTGATGTCTCCTGAATCTCTGTCACGTTATCTAGCTTCTGTTTGCAGAGCTTTAGGGGAAAGCTCTGTTCTCATTAAAGTCATTCCCAGTCAGAAGGTTAGAAGAAAATTTGGAAATAATAGTTTGAATAGCCAGATATTGGGGGAAACTATAAGACTTTCAGGATCCCGACTAGATTTTAGGTTGGTAACAAATAAAAAGTCATAAAATCATTATCCTCAGCACTTGATTCACTCCCATGTAATTAATTCTTATTCTGCTTCATCTTGGTAATCAATTTTATAAAACCGTCAGTTTCTTCATAAGAGTTCCAGAAATTCTTATCCAGTCCAATGGTATGTTCTTAAGGTTATCAGAAACCTGTATTCAAGAGTACCTGTCAGACAGAGTCTTTTCCATTAATCTCATTAAAGAAGGAGCAACATTGGACCCTAGCTGATGGCAAATGCTTTGAGAGAACAATCAAACCAACTGTGGATGACAAAGACTTAGAAGGGCCATGGTTGAAAATCTGATGAGTGGTAACTAACTAATATAGTCAGGAACTAACAAGGAAATTTAGGTATTTTTGTAGGATACAAATGTCACTGGTAACATACTGGCTTTCTAGGAATCTCATATAATTTTTAGAACACTCATTATCAATAATATACCCATAAATACAACTTAAAGAAGATTTAGCATCGCTTATTATTTGACAATGCTTCCCATATAATTTAACGTAGTAAATATGCCTAATTAATTTAATATCTCTCTTTCCTGAAGTGAGAGACGCATCCTTTGTGCTTCTCAGGGGCTCAAATGGAAAATCCCAAAGGTAATTCGAGGTCAGAAAGACTTTGTTCAGAATGTGAGCCTGAGAAATTGGTCAAAAGTTTAAAACCGTGAATTAAATGTGATCTTGGTTATCTAATCAAAGTAACAATAAAATATTTTAAAGGAAAATACAGGTTACATCATTGTAAACAAAATCTTAGCTCTTTTAGTAATGAGAAGACTTATTTTTCTTAAGTCGTAAAGGCCCAATAAGACACAACAGCAAGCATGAGAGATTAAAATATAAAGGTTGGTTTCCTGGGCCAATTACTTAAAAAAGAAGAACCTTCACATTCTCAAACCAGTACTCCAAAAACAACTTTGTCATTTTATCAGAAAAGACTAAATTCTAATTGTGCATCAGCAAGCTATTACTCTAAAGCTAATTTTCAATAAAACATTTTAAATTTAACCATCCAATCTCAGTAAGCTTTGACCACACAAGATTTCCACAAACTTTTTATTAATCTTTTTTAAAAACATATGAAAGATGTTTCCACAAATTTTCATATTTATTAACAAATCCAAATATATTAATCTTCTCTATAAAAAACAAGATTCCCAAGTATATACATTTAAGCTTATGCTTAGTAATTAATGTTTCAGTATTTTAATTTACTTAGAAATGATCCATATATGTAATGAGTACCTTTTAGTTAATTGCACCTTAAGGTTACAAGTTAACCAATAATTTTTTTTTTTTTTGAGAGAGAGTCTCACTTTGTTGCTGTAGAGTGCTGTCGTATCATATCTCATAGCAACCTCAAGATTTAGGCTCAAGTGATCCTCTTGCCTCAGCCTCCCAAGTGGCTGGGACTACAGGTGCCCGCCACAACGCCTGGCTATTTTTAGAGACGGGGTCTCACTCTGCTCAGGCTGGTCTTGAACTCCTGAGCTCATTCAGTTCATCTGCCTCAGCCTTCCAGAGTGAACCAATAATATTTTTAACCTGTTTTTAGGTAGATATACATAATAAAATATAATTATAAATTTTTGTCTCAATTATATCTTAATTCACTTATTGTTAACAGTTATTCTTATATTGTTTGTGAAAACTTTCATGAGCCATTAAACACAGCTAGCCAGTATTTTAAGCTATTTTTCTTGATAAATCAGACAAGTATCAAAAATATCAATGAAGTAAAGAAAATGAAAAGTTAAACTTGTTTTTTGCCTATATTTTTTTCTTTCATGACTGACATGCACTTCAGCAATTCTTTTTTAGTGTATATGCTGCTTTTTGGTTGACTTTAGAGTTTTATGCATCTAACAAGGACAACTCAAACCTGTTTGACAGGAAAGCCCAGGCAAAAGTATATATTTGCACTCTGTTTAATGAATGGACATAGCAGATCTTAGTTTTCACTCTAAAACTTTTAACCATATGCCAGGTCTGATAATTCAAGACTCACTAGCAAGATCTAGTAGATAAGACAAGTTAAGGTTACCTGCCCAGGTGCCTAAACTTTTTTCCAGTATTTATGGAGAAAACCTTTAAAATTTTTCATTTGACCAGTTTCTAAATAGTTCCTTTTTTTCTTACTGATGATAGTTATCTCAGAAGTTTGTAATTCTAAAAATAACTGTCAAGTTCAGAGAAGACAGGGTAGGAAATTTGTATCTCAAAGACCCTGAGGAACAGTGCAGTTTTCTTGGAGTAAGTTTGCAGTGTGTTTCCCCATTATCAGAGGTGAATATTACAGAGACCGTGAACTAGACTTTAGGCTGGAATTAAGGAGATGTTCAGCAACTGTCTGAATGTCTCCAAAGACCCCTCTGTGTTGCATAAGGAAGTACACAGATGTGCCGTAAAGAAAATTCAGTAGCCTGTTCAAAACTAGAAAGTCCTATTTTGGAGGCTAGCTTGTTAGATAAGTGGCTTTTCAATTCAACTTGTGTTTAATCTTGAGCCAAGTTAAAAGCCTAAGAGGGATTTTATTTTAATAAGTTAGGTTGTTTCATGTTTTTACACCTAGTCGTACAAACATTTTCTTGAGGATACTAAGTGACCTTAAGTCACCTAGCCCCTTCCTTGACCAGCTTATTCATTCACAGGTGTCTCACTTTGCGGTGGTGAGCATTCTTAATAGCTTTTTAGTGCCCTAATCTAAACAGGACAGAAAAAGAAGAAGACAAGACGAGGACAGAAATCAAATACCTGTGGACTTCAAAACCAGAATTTGCACCCTCTGCAAAAAACATTTACTGCAACAGAAGTTGCCTTTAAAACTGCAGCTCTTGCCGGTCACTCATCAAGCTCTGCAAATCCGAGGTTCAAGGGCCCTCTCGCAGCACAAAGAAGTCCCTGGTACCCCAAAAGCCAAAGAAGTCAGGGATGGCAATGCAAAAGAGAGCAAAGCCTCAGGCTTGAGAGGAAGCAATTCACAACTCTCAAGCTCCGTGAGAAAGACAGAGGACTCCAAAAGGAGACCAGGGGAGCCTTCCCTGTGTTCCTGGAAGGGGACCAGGCGAGAATTCAAGGGAACTGGATGGAAGATGAAAGGTGGTGGAAAGAAGAAGGAGCAGACGACAGAAAAATGGGCCTGAGAAGAGCCAGCTTGAGGCAACGTCAGGCAGTACCGGTGTTCTGATTCGGACGGACTGGGGAGCACCGCAGGGGTGCAGGGCAAGCGCAGCATCCTTCGTTCAGCTCACGGGCGGCTGGTGCGCGAGCACGGGATCCGCCCTCACCAGCTCCTGGCGGCCGGGGAGCTGAGTCACACGGAAAGTCTACATTGTGTGATGCACAAGCCACACACATGGAAGGCCTCGTACACCTTCATACCCAGGGCAACAATAACAGCAACGTGCCGGCAGCAGCCACAGCCACGACTTCAATACACACGGTGAAGGCCGCCGACGACCCCATGGCACTGTCCCAGCAGTAAGAAAGCCCAGACAACCTTACCTTGTCCCATTCAGGCCCTGGGTGAGAAAGCCCATCTACATCTTAGATTTCCCAGAAAGGCAAAAGAAGTTCCAAATCAGCTCAGCCAAAATCAAGTGGAAAGAAGTGCTGAGCTATAGTTAACAGGAGTTTGAGAAAAGGAGCTCCAAATGATTAAAAAGTTCCCATGGGAGAAGCAGGATCCACTAAAACAGAGAGGATGTCAAAAAATACCATAGCCTGGGTGGCACCTGGGGCTCCAGGAGGAGGGCGCCGGCACTGTATACCAGAGGTGGTGGGTTCAAACCCAGCCCCAACCAAAAACTGCAAAAAAAAAAAACCAAGCAAATAAAATAGCCTGAATATCAGCTTCCACTTTTGACCATAGAGCTCTTTTTTAAAATCTTTGAAAATATCTTATCATATTTCAGTTGGGATAAGGAGCAAATATTCTTGGCTTTTTGCCCCTTAAATCAATAATATTAAGCTAATCTTATTTATCCAACATTTTTCAAGATTTTTAAAATGTGAATTTGAAAAGCATTTGGGTTAGTTACTATATTTTGAGCAGTTTTAAGTATATTCAATTAATGTGCATACTCATTTATCTCTAAATTAACTTGAGTAGAATTTCTTTAAGGGACTAAACAAATAAAGAAAATCAAAATTCTAAACCAAAAGTGTAGTTAACAGGTGATTCAAGGCCAAAAGTAATATGCCGTCTCCAAAGAGGCACAAAGATGCAGCCCTGTCAAGATCCAGAGCCCCCAAGACAGCCAAGGAAAAAAAAAATGTAGGCAACACTTTGAGAGTTGGAAACAGTCAGTCCAGTAGCCGCGAAAGCTGTCCAAACCAACACCTTTGTCTGGCCCATATTTTGCGGGAGGGGCCCCCAACCTTACAGTGGGTCCAATAACCTACATTCCCCGGAAAGGTGAGAAGCCAGGCCAAGTGGTTAGGATACAAATCAGGACAAACAGCAAAATGAAAGCTGTCCATAGGAGGGACGGGATCAGCAACAGAGTCACAGTTCAAACTTACTATTCCAGAAGTGACTCACAGAAAGTTCATTCCCAGAGACAAAGAAGGAAGCCCTCCCTGCCACACGCACTAAGGATATTTTGCTTGTCAACAGTATTTCTGGTCTCCCGTGCAAAATGTGGGATACCTCCACTCACAAACCCCTAAGATGTGATAGCAGAAGCTGGCAGGGGGGAAAAATTATAAAAGAAGACTATAGACTTACAAAACTGACATTTCTGGAAGGCTCCTGCTGAATGCTATTGTGCCATGTTAGAGCATGAAGCAGAGGACTGGTGATGTGTGTGCTTTGAGCAGGAAGAGAATTTAAGAAATCATGTATACCATATATAGTTATCTCAATTTTACCAGTGGGCCACCTGTGCACCTGGAGATTTGGTGTCTTATCTGGACTTACACAAGTAATTTCATGGTTAAAAAAATAAATCAACTTTTTTCAAACTAGAGGAGTTTTATATGAAGCTTGAATGGAACAAATATTTAAACAATTATTGGAAATTGCCTTCACAGCTGAAAGCAAAGAGGGCAAGAGACCCCTGCCCTCTTCCTTCCTCCCCAGTTACCCATCTGCCCTCCCCAACAAGGTGAATGTTCTTATTCAGCAGGTCATATTCCCCAGACACCGGTGTTTAAGGAAACCATTTGGTGAAATCTTTGCAGTGATTTCAGAATACTAATGTGTCTGAGGATGCCTGATTTGTGATGATAATATTCAAGCAAAGATCCTTGGAAATTTTTCTGTAAGTCACTATGAAATTTTGACACTTAGTCAAAACTGAATCTACACTTCAGATTTCATAACCTCGTTAATCCTCCTTGCTCTTGTGTGAGGTTCTGGGTAGCTGCTGCTGATGTGGAAGGGTGACAGTTTTAGAAAAGAAACACTTATAGATTCTGGTTCTTTTTAACAAGCTGATTTACCAAGTTCCTAAGATAATTTACTTTTAGAAAGGGTAACGCCCTATTACAAACAGTATTACTTATAGATGGGTTTATCTATAAATATACTGTTTAAAGGACTTATCATTTAGAGCAAAGATAAAAAATTATAAACCACAGGTGGATCTTCCACTATACAATATTGTTTTAATAGATTCCTGGTTTAGTTATAGTCTTTTGTGAATTTATTACCTTTTATTCCCCCAAAGTAGAAGCACCTAGAATGGTATTGTTCTCACTATAGCTAAACCAGCCCTCCAAATGCCAGCAGCTTTGTCAGTAGGTAGTGAGTCAAAGGTTTGAAGGTTTTATATTTCTGGTCTGTCCCCATCTCTGCAGAAACGCCTTTCTAGGTATCTTGCTTTTAATTAAGTCTTTCTACAGTATCTTAGCTGACTCTTGTATCTGGGTCAGTCTTCTCATCCCTGCAAAAGCCCAGGAGAACTATTTCACTTACATTATCTTTGTGCTGAACTTCATTTCTTAAAATGTCTTATTTCAGTCAAAACAGATGTGGCTTACATAGGTCCGGTCAAGGCCTGATATTTTCTCTCTCACAAAGGTACCGTTACCTGGGTGACTTTGACAAAACCTAGCAAACCTTTGTTCTTCAGTATTGCTCGTTCTTGTCCTTGGAGTTTTTCCTCCCTTCTTAAAGAGCTGGGTTACTATACTAAGTTGGCACTCCCAAAATGTTTCATTTCACAAACCACATTATTCGAGGGGCTGTCTTAAATAAATGGAATTATAAATGCTTTTGAATATTTACTAGTCATTAGCTTTAAAGAAATCTAGCATTTCTTAATTAATAAAGCAAATAAACTTATTTGGTGCATTGGTACACACACCCCATGATGATTTCAAACTTATAAGCAAATACAATTAATTAAAACCTCTTAGTGATAAAGCTCATCTTTGTGAATATTTAAACTTATCTCATTCACATGTGAACCAGAATCAGCTTCTCATCTGGGTTCATTTTCTTGAAGAAATGGTTTTGTATTCTGTCAGGATTTTAGAATTAAATATTTTGAGAGGTATTTAATTTAATTTCCATTCTCATCTTCATTATGATGTAGAAGCAGTGACTTTAAGAAGCAAATGTTTCCTGCTAGAAAACGAAGATGTTTTTGCTGCAAAATTGAATATAACCTTTGTGCTACATTGCTGCTTAAGAAAAAGCATTTCTCTTACTTAATCATTTTTAAATCTTTGATAAGGTGTAACTATATTCATTATTCTGTCACTTTGGGAGTCTAACAGAACAAGTGCAGCTGTCGTCTGGTCTCTAAATAACTGCAGTGGGGTCTTTCAGAGTGATGCAGAAACCGTATCAGAGAGCACCATCAAGGTACAACAAGGCAAAACTAACCCAAAACTGAGAGTTGGAGACGTTTCGTGGCATCGAGATTTTTGTTCAGCAGCTAAAATTATAGCAATGGGTAAAATCAATAGAATTGCTTCTGGCACCTAACAGAAATACTAATTTGTCATCAACCATTAGCTTGTAATCAAAGGGCTGACCTTGCAGTTCCGAAGGTATAGCCAAAAAAATTAAAAGAGAGACATAATATTATAAGAAAAGAAAAACTGCTTAAGCCAAATTGCTTTCAATTACATTGACCTCATCACCGTATCTTTGAAACCTATGCCTAATTGAGAGCAGTCGACTTCCAGCTTTTCTTTAAAGGCTATCAGATTCCACTTTCCAAATGTTAAGAGCCCTTTGCCAAATTATTCTGTACTTAAACTTTCCTTTGAGATTCTTAAATGATGAGAAGAGTACAAGCCAGGTAAAAAAGCAGTATTCAATGAATTTCAACTTTAAAAATTAAAGTGGCATCTTTTATCTCCCATTGGAGAAGGTGATAAAATTAATGAAAGTAATTTTTAGCATAAAAAAGTTGTAACAGCACAAAACTATGAAAAGATATTAGACACCAAAGTGAGCTGTGAGAGGGACCAGGGCACTAAAATTTCAAACGTGTCAGCCACATCCAGGATAAAAGGTCAAGTTGATGGAAATTAAGGAGAATTTGTGGAGATTTTTGCAAAGACCTGTGCTCCGTGGTAAGCGTGATCCCAGTGCCCGTGGGAGAACAGGGGGCTCATACCTCCCTGCCTTTCAACTCGGCTCTGGCTTGAGGGTCTCTAGGACCATCAGAGAGCTAGAGAAGAACTCCCTGTGGAGGGGACACAGTAGGTTGGTGTCCTCTTCACAAACTGACCACCCCACAGCATGGAGAGAAAAGGCTTGGCTGGCGTGTTAGATGAGAGCCACGTCTGGGAATTCCGAGCCCTCTTTTCTAAAGGCAGGTCAAAGGGCCCAGATGTGGGACTCTTCCTAGAAATATTATCCTGGGGTACTTCGTAAAAGGGACTTAGCTCAAGAGGGCTCCTTCCCTCTTTTCTAAAGGCAGGTCAAAGGGCCCAGATGTGGGACTCTTCCTAGAAATATTATCCTGGGGTACTTTGTAAAAGGGACTTAGCTCAAGAGGGCTCCTTTTCTGAGCCACAACACTCAAGAGTGTGTTGTGACTCAGAAAAGGAAACTGTATGGATGGGTTCCAGCAGTGATGTCTCCACAGATCTCAGATGGTTTGTGTTAAACAAATGCAATCTTATGGCAGTAGAGGTGGGGGGAGAAATGACTTAATACTGCAGCAAGTTTGGAATTTTGATTGTCTTCTGGACCAGAGATTTAAACTACTAACGGAAATTTGTATTAGCAATGTAAAGCTACCGGAGAACTTTCTATGCCTTCTTTCCTTCCTATCAGGTAGTCCAGTCTGTGAAGGAAAATTGCTCACACTGAGCAATTATAAAGAGACAGTGGGAAAAAGCAATGAGGTTACTTTAATGATTTTGTCCTATGAGTCCTGACTGTTTAATATATGACCTACACATGATTTTTAGTATTATTTTATTAAGGCATTTTATGTTAACATTTTATACGATAGACACACATACAAATATAAATTTTAAAAAATTAAGTAAGTTTTTTTTTTTTTTTTTTTTTTTTTGAGACAGAGTCTCAAGCTGTCACCCTGGGTAGAGTGCTGTGGCATCACAGCTCACAGCAACCTCAAACTCGTGGGCTTAAGTGACTTTCTTGCCTCAGCCTCCCAAGTAGCTAGGACTACAGGTGCCCACCACAACACCCAGCTATTTTTTTTTTTTCGGTTGTAGCTGTCATTGTTGTTTTAGTGGCCAGGGCTGGATTTCAACCTGCCAGCTCCAGTGTATGTGGCTGGCGCCTTAGCCACCTGAGCTATAGTAGCCAAGCCATGAAATAAGATTTTAAAATATCTCGCTAATCATAATAGCCTGGTATTTTGATTAATGAATGTAAATCTATATTTCAAATAACCTTGGAAACTTTAAAATTTGGGAGAAACATGCCATTAAACTGAATTATATTAATTGCTTTTTATAATTTGAGCAGATAGAGGCAGCTAAACTTTGTGATGAAAAGTAGATAAAAGAAATTATAATGCCCAATAAATATCACACAACATTAAGAGTAAACCATAATAGTCTGGCGCAGAACGATCCTACAACTTCACAGAGCACCTTATTTGAAAAATAATAAAAGGATGAAATATGCTCCAAAGGGCTGGCTTATTTTTTCTATGCATGAGGCAAGAACCAAATTAACTCCAAACTATAAGTCTACTCACATGTCTTCTTCAGAATAGACCCGATTATTATAATATGTTAGTCTTGGGGGCAAGAATTTTAAGACCAGTCTAAATATCATTTTTTCTCCAGTATAAGTATTTCCTGCATCTTTTTCAGGTAGCCTATATTTCTTGAGTATTGTCAGACACTCTACTGAGTGCTCGACGTGAATTATCTCATTGACTCCTCACTAATAATTCATCTGGGGGGAATTAAAACTATTATTCCCTCCTCCATAGTCTGATGAAAAATAGTCCATTTTTCTACCTCTTTTAGTGCTTTTCATTCACATTTGGTTTCTCTTTCCTCTGTAACTAGTAATTGATTGAAAGCTAAATAGTCAAAGCTAACACAACTTCCAAATAGTGCTTTCTAGCCAGCAAGAATCATGCAAAATGAAAAGTAGTGATTTGACATGAAGAGGACAATTTTCTCCAAAGCTTGAACATAAATTGTCACCATTTATGAACTCCAGTAGACTGCCTTTTCCTTGATGATTTGTTCCTATTCATGCCCCGTGTGAATAGGAATAAAGCTGAGGGAACTGGGCCAGTGAGCTGATCCAAGCCAGGTGGCACATCAGATACCAACATTTAAAATACACATTCTGTTCCACCCTGTAATCTCACCCCCTTCTAAAATTTTTCTGAGGAATAAAGTCAGACACAAACCAAGATGTATCACTAATGACCACCAATCTGGTGGTGTTTACAACAGTAAAAACTTATAAGCAGACTAAGTGGCCAAGAGTAGAGAGTTGATTGAGTAGACTTGATGATATATAAGACATATTAATATTTAGCCATGAAAATAGATATATCTATGTTTTAAAAGCATTTTAATGATGTAGCAAAATGCTAAAGATAAATTACTAAGCAACAAACCCTATTCACCAAGTTACACCATACTTTAACATAAACATACAAGATTTTACATATAAACAATTTTTTTTTTTGAGATAGAGTCTCACCTTGGGTAGAGTGCTGTGGCATCACAGCTCACAGCAACCTCAAACTCTGGCCTTAAGCAATTCCCAAGTAGCTGGGACTACAGGTGCCCACCACAATGCCTGGCTATTTTGTTGTTGGTGTTGTTATTTACCAGGCCCAGGCTGGGTTCGAACCCACCAGCCCATGTATGTGGCCAGTGCCCTAATAACTGAGCTATGAGTGCTGAGCCTAAAAAACAATAATATATTTTATATATAAATTAGAAATATAAGCTTTTATATATTTAAAAGCAATTGGTGTAAAATTTTTTTCTCCTTGTGTTTTAAATTTGCTATTTTTTTTACCTTTAACATGCAATTTTTAAAAGCAGAAACATCACCAATAATGAAGTAGACTTCAATTTGATTCAACAAACATCAGTAACCAATTATGCAATTACATGACCTTTAACAAACATTTCTTTAATGAACCATACATATGACTATGGATACAATGAAGATTATAACAGTCTCTACTCCTGGTGATCTCATAGTTTAGGAAGAGGAATATATAAGAACTCAAGACAACTTATTACTACAGTGGTTACAGACAAGATAAATTGAATGAAAAGTTCAGTTGAACCATGCTTAAAGTGAGACGGCTATGGAACATTCAGACAGAAATATCAACTAAGCATATTCATGTATAAAATTTAGAATAAAGATAAAGTTGTCAGTTTGAGAGTTGAGGATCATTGTGATGATTCCATCTACAGACAGCATGTGAAAAACGAAATCTAGAAATGAACCAACCATTTGAAGGTAACATAGAGAAAGAGGAATCAGTATAACACATACAGGTGAAGGAAAACTAGGAGAGAGTATCCAAAAAGCACAGAAAGGAGAACATGTGAAGTGTGGTCAACTGTGCCAAATGAAGCATATTGGTTATTACAACGATTGCCAAGTATCCCTGGGAGTATGTAGCTAAGACGCGATGGCTCACCTTTGCGAAGGCATTTTCGGTGGAATGGCAGAGACAACCCCAGATTACCAAGGTCTGAAACATGAGCAAAGGCAAGGAGTAAGAACAGCACCCCGGTCCTGTTCTTTTAAAGATCTTGGCTGGGTAGGACAGTGGCTAGAAAAGATAAAATCACAAGAACGAGACTATCTGAGAGAGACTCAAGCATTAGAGAAGGACCAGTAGAAAGAATTGAAAATAGAGGAAAACAGAGGAAAGCGTGATAGACTAAGATCTCACGGAAGTCAAAAGTAGATGGGATAGAGCGCACCTGGAGATATGTCAGTCTTCAGGACAGAATGGAACACGTCGGCCTGATATGGCAAGTGTCAGGAAGAATTTTCAGAAGACAAATGTATGGAGAGGAGGCAGGGCTTGAACACATTCCTGCCTGGTGACCATCGCTCCGTGTCATTTATGGGATGCTCAGCCTGGGAGATTAGCGAGAGTGGGAATTATGCAGAAGACCTCAAGAGAGGGGTGAAAGGCGGAAACAGCTGCTGAAGGGAACTGAAGAGCAAGACGACAAAGAATAAATAAAAGGAGTATCCAAGAGTACTGAGGATTCGACTGAGATTGAGGACCATATGCTTCTGTGACACGAATAGCTCCCATTGTATGTTTCTCCTCTAGCTGCTGAACAGTCCCTGTGTGGGAGTGAAGTAATGAAATGGAAAACTCATCCCAAGTCTCAGATTTGCAGAACCCTGAAAGGAGACGACTTAGGAATCTGCGGGTAGGAGAAAAGTACAAATCGTTGGTGAAAGAATCTTGCCTGGTAGGGGAAGTGATCAGAACATTTATAGATGCCGAAAATCTGAGAGGGCCACGAGGGCAGAAGTCTGCGCTGATAAGGCTGATAGGGCGCTGGAAGGAAGCTATAAATGGGAAATGTTATTTCTCCAAAGTAACAGTCATAGAGCATTAACAAATATCTATTAGTTATTAAGCAATTACGATGAGACAGGCAGTGCTTTAATTTTTTTTTTTACATTGAATTGCAGTAACAACCTTGTGAGGTACTTACTATTAGTATGTCTTTTTTTCCCCTTTTAGATTACTAAATTAAAGTACCAAGAGTGTGGGTGGCACCTGTGGGTCAGTCAACAGGGCGCCAGCCCCATGTACCTAGGGTGGCAGGTTCAAACACGGCCCCGGCCAAACTGCAACAAAAAAAATAGCCAGGCATTGTAGCTGGCACCTGTAGTCCCAGCTACTTAGGAGCCTAAGGCAAGAGAATCACCAAAGCCCAAGAGTTTGAGGTTGCTGTGAGCTGTGACGGCACAGCACTCTACCAAGGGCAACAAGGTGAGACTTTGTCTCTTAAAACAAAAAAAAACTACTGAAAGCTTAAATAACTTGCTAAGATCACAGGGCGAGTAGATGCCAGGGCCCATATTTTGTACTATGGAGGCCAAAGATAAAGTCATAAAGATATAGTTTATGTACAAAGTAACGTGGTTCACAGGAAACAGAGGGAAGTAAGAAAACGGGTGGACACCAGGCAGGTGGAGTGCTGGGAGAAGAGTATGGAGTGAGTGGGGACAAAGCCAGAGAGACAGGACTAGATTGTTGAGATGGCCCACAGTTTTATTTTATTTATTTATTTATTTAATTTGCAGTTTGGGACCAGGGCCAGGTTTGAACCACAACGCTCGGTAATGGGACCAACGCTCTACTCCTTGAGTCACAGGCAACGCCCAACACAGTTTTAATGAGGCTAGAAGATTACCAGAGTGGGGCGGTGCCTGTGGCTCAAAGGAGTAGAGCGCCAGCCCCATATGCCAGAGTTGGCGGGTTCAAACCAGCCCCAGCCAAAAACTACAAAAAAAAAAGATTACCAGAGTGAAAGGCATTGAGGAAATAACTGACCCTAGATTTCTCAACTTTACCAGTACTAGCACAAGGCACGCTGTGTATATCAGAGGCAGCTCAGAGAATAGTTGAAAGGCCCTTCCCAGCCCCCAAGCAGCTTACAATCTATAAATTGATTAAACAAGTATTTTTTTTAAATCGTAGTGTAACACAAACTAAGAAAATATCAGAAAGACAAAAACTAGGGTCCTCTAGAGTCCAAATTTTTTTAAAACATTGCCTTTGCCTAGGGAGATTGAAAAAGGTGGATATGACCCTCTTGGCTAAGTAGGATTGAGGTAAGGAGAAAACCGAGGCAGTGTGTTAGAAGAAACCGCAAAGGCCTGGGGGCAGGTGAGTCCGGGGAACCCTGCAGAGTAGTGGCGAGTTGGTGGATTTCCCTGAGCACAAATAGAGCATGGGAAGTAAGGTTGGAAAGGTAAGCTGGGACCACGTAGTGATTTAGGGTGATTAAATTTGAATTTTATTTAATTCAAAAGTTAATGAGGAACTATTAGATTGTTTGAGCTTGGGAATTACAAAATAGGATATACAGGCCAACCATGTCATTAGGACAGGCGTTTCTGCTGAGAATCTTTTATTTATTTTCCAGATTGAGCTATACTCATGTCCTACAGTACAATCTTAGTGATGGAATTTATCATGATGATAAAAACGGAACTTTCAGAGTTTGATCATAACCCCATAACAATAAACTGGCTTCTTTATTTTTTTTCCCTAAAAAAGTATTTCTGGTCTGGAGTTCTAAGTCAAGGAGGAAGAAGAACAGGAAGTAAATTACAGTATATTTCTCCTTCACACAGCCTTTAAAGTGCAGTGAAATAAAGTATAAAGGATCATGACAAGTAGCCTTTAAATAGAAGTTACAAAGTAACATGCATCTGAGAGGTACATGGGGAAATGAAGAATTTTGCTTTGGTAGAAAACTGGTTTGAAGGGGAATTAGGGGCCAATTGCATATGTCTATATGAACCAGTTCTTATTTTAGCCATCTTTCCTGCCCCTCTATACATCTGTTAGCAGTACAGAAGCGCTCAAAAGGCCTGGCCAAGGGCATTTACCAAATTGATTTCTTATCCTAGGGAAAGTTCTAACTCTAGGACATCGAAAAATATTTATGAATGTAACAAGACATGTTTCTTTTTAAAAACATGCTCAAAAGGACCACTACAGAGAAACCAGTGGCTTTAGTGACCTGAATCTTTTCTATGGGAATAAAAACATCTACATTTCTATGGGAAATAAATATTTCTCTGGGAAAACTGAGTCTAGCTAGTTTTCCTCAATTTGTATTCATGAGTACAAAGTAATATGGACCACAGGACCAGTAATATGGTCCACGATATGGACCAAAGTAATATCTATCCACAGGACCACTGTGGATAGATAATTCTGTGAAATGCAGGTGCCAGGGTTCCCTCCAGACCTAGAAAATTAAATCTCTGAGCACAAATCCTGGTGATTACAACTTTTAAAAACTTCCCTGTGGATCTGTACATGGGCTAAACCTTTGGAATCTTTGTTCACCCAGAAGGATACTAAAACAAAATAAAACCGGGTGGCTGAGGGACAGAGGGGAAGGGATACTTTCCTCCCTGTAAACTCTTTTACACCTTTTGAATTCTGAATCTTTTCATGAACCAAACTGAGAAGAATGAGCATCATTTTTGTATGTGCAACCGCAGCACTGGGCAGAGCATCTGGCAAATAGCAGGATAATCATAAAAACACCTGTGCATTTGAACTGAGCAGCATGGTCATGAACTTCCCCATTTCCTCTCTCCTCTCCCCGACCTTCTCAAAAGAAAAACAACAGTTACTGCCTCGTCAACAGCTTTTGCACCAGAACTCATGTTTTTGGTGTATTCTTAGCTGTAATTCATGAATCCCCCATACCTCAAACATAGTAGATTTTCAGGGTTAATTCTGAAAAGTATAGATAAATTTCTCATATTTTTCTTATACTTTGATGAACAGTATTCCTTTCTCATAAATACTAGTGTTAGTATTTACCTTTTCCCTTTTACAGAAAAAAAAATCACAGATAAGGATCTTGTTATACATATATATGTCTATCAAGCTAGAAAGAATTTTTTTCTTTTTTTTCTTTTCCTTTTTTTCTTTTTTAGAGACAGAGTGTCACTTTATCACCCTCGGTAGAGTGCCATGGCGTCACACAGCTCACAGCAACCTCCAACTCCTGGGCTTAGGTGATTCTCTTGTCTCAGCCTCTGAAGTAGCTGGGACTACAGGTGCCCACCACAACGCCCATCTATTTTTTTTGTTGCGATTTGGCCAGGCTGGGTTTGAACCCACCACCCTTGGTACATGGGGCCTGTGCCCTACTTACTGAGCCAGAGGCACCCCCCCAGAAAGAATTTTTCAATTGTTAATCAAATAAACTGTGTGATTCTGGCAGAGTTTCAGTGATTTGAGGGGTAAGCAGCTCTGTAGTCTTTTTGGTAACAACTAATTTCTCATAGTATGTTTATAACAAAAATAAAAAATTAATAAGTGCAAGTGTAACTTCTTTTGACATTTTCCTTCTCATTGGAATCTCTGAGGATAAAACAATAAAAATAATTTTAGACCCATACTATCTTTCCAAAAAACAAATCAAAAATAAAACCTCAGTTCTGAAACACTCTTAAAATTATAAAAGTATCTCTTATTTGCCTCAATCTATGTAAAAACAGAGTATAAAAACAAAACATGTGTACCCTCTAATATTACAAACTAAAAATAAGAAAAAATTAAAAACTACTGGTAAAATTAATATCTCCAGGAAAAGATGAATATCTACTTTTTCTGAAGTGGTAGCCTTTTCAAGCTTTCCTTTTTTTTTCTTTTTTCTTTTTCTTTTTCTTTTTGGTTTCTTTTTATGCTGTACATAAATTGTTTTCAGGTGAGTAATTGCCAAGAGGTGAAGTGCCATTATAAATGTCTTAGGTCAGAACACAGGTAAGGAATAAACGCTGTTTGGAAAGCAAGCCAACTTTCTGACCCAAACATTCTCGTTATGTGTGTATCTGTTCTCAATCCTGTTGCTTATCGTGCATACCTTTTTGACTATAAAAGAAAAAAAACTTGGAGACATTACATGTTCAGCAAAAGATGTGCAATATCACATGTCTAGAGAGAATACTGTGATTCATTTTAAAAAATAGTGTAAAAAGAAGTTGAAGTGTTTAATGTTCTGACAAATTACACTGGTTTTATGGCTTGTATTTCTTTAGGAGCGTAAAAACAAATCCCAGGCTTGAGTCCAATGTCTAATAGAGTCATAAGGCTGTAACACGCATTACAAAAATATCACTTTGAAACGGTCCTTTCACTTACAGGGCACTTTGCATTATGATAAAATGGAAATGCAAAAATTGAATTAAAAACCTGGGAAAGGTTCTGTGCTTGGAGGCTAAATGGTGTTCTTTCATAGGACTAAGTTCAACACCTTGCAAGTATCCCCTTAATGCTTGCAAATTAGGTTCAGTTTCATTGAAAGCAAGGTCAGTACCTAGCTCATAACTCATTTTGATTTGCCACTGTCTTTATCAGAAAGAGTAGCTTTTTCTTTTTTTTTTTTTCCGCTTTCTATGGACATGAGGGTAGAATAGTGGCTCTCTCCTTTGTCACAGAATAAAATGTGCTCTGAAATTTAAAAGTGAATTCAAATGGAGTTTAAATGTATTAGTATCATGAAGTCATGAAGTAGTATCTCTAAGTTACCCCATTTCCTGTCCAACGCAGATCTTACTCAAGTGAAATATGACACAGATAGACTTATTGAATATCTTTAATAAAAATAAAGTAACGAATTTGAACTAGTGGCCCATTAGGTAAAAATACATTTATATTTAAAGTTATGTTAAAAATTGTTTAAGAGAAAGGCAACTTGTAATTATCATCTTGCTATTTATTATTAAGCTACGTTGGAAAATGCAGTTTACAAAACAAATAAGTAAATGCTTCCTGGAGCAGACATTAGAAAAGAATTTTCAAATCTAAAAATAATTTTCATAATTTTCTAAATTGTCTAGTGTTTTTATAGGTTCTGAAGGAGAAAAAGAGGAGATTTTAAAAGTCACAAAATTTAATTACTACAAAAAAACCCAGAAGGTTAAATTTTTTAAAGATCTCCCCAAATGGTAAAATGTCTTACTTAACAATTCCCTGGCCACATTACTCTGCTAGTATAGATAGCTATTTAAAATCATTCTCAAAGTATTTTGTTTGCAAAAGTTCTTGGCAGGGTGAATATATACACAATGAAATATTCTTGATCACAGTTGAAACTTTTCATGTGAAAGCCTGTAAGATTTGTTCTATAGAATATAGGATATTACTATTTCTTCTTATAGTTGTAATTATATTTTTTCTTATTTGTCATGTCAAACCTTAATATGACTTTTTCTCTTATCTCTGCCACTTTACCCCAATGAATTTTCTTGAATATATCTTTTAGCTTCTTAATGAATGACCTGTTACATAGTATATTCATTATTGTGATGATTATAATAGCTATTATTACTATTCATTCACATGAAATCATATTCTATTTTCAGAAAGTACTATTATTACATGAATTATTTTATGATTTTTATAGCAGTATAAATACCACATTTTGAAATTAAAAATCTCATGAGCTCATGCAGAAGAATTCTTTCCATTTGTCAACAACTAATCAACAATATTATTTACATTCTCAAAACACTAGCATTAATAATACCTATTGTACATCTATAATCCAGATCAATTTACTAAAATCTACAGAATTAAAATTGATTTTATAAAACATTGCCCACATTTGCTGTGATTTTTTTTTCACAACAAAATGAAAAAAATGCATGATTCAACCTAGGTCAGCGGCTTCCACCAGAAGAGTTGATTCTATCTAGACAGTCATTGAACAATTTTCTTAAAAGAAGTATTTTATACTTCTGGGAATAATGGACCCAAAGAAGACGAAAGCAGATTTGACAGTACTATTGATGGAAAATGGTTTATAGTTATTTTAGTAAAACTCAGGAACCAGCCTGTTGTTATTAGAACCTCTAAGAAACGCAAGTTAGAGGACATTCAGTTAATGATAGTATCAATTCTTTGATACCTTATACCTTAATCTGAAGTTCTACAGTATAAACTGAATTAAGCAGATTAAAATTACAAAATCCCAATTTTCTGGAGTGCTGCTTCAAATGATGCATAGGCCGCACATCATGAGGCCATTAGATGATGCCATCTACGACGTGTCTTCAACATCAGTCTTGTACCAACATGGAGAGGTCTATGGCAGCCGTGAGGTGTTGGTTTCATTTTTTGCCATGAAATATATTATATTCAAGAAAAAATGCTCATCGAGTCTTGCTGACAAAATAATCCTCTAATGTTCATTAATATAATATATCGAGAGTTTGGGGGATATGTCCAAAATTCAAAATCATGCCACGAACTGAAACCCTGTGCAAAGACCATTGAAGGAAAAACGTGGCATTTCTGTGCTTACACTGCCCTCCAGTGGTAGTAACTGATGTTTACTCTGCTCTTCCCTTTTTCAGATCAGCATTTTCATGACCCATTTGTCCAACTATGGGAACGATCGCCTGGGACTGTATACATTTGTTAATCTGGCCAACTTCGTACACAGCTGGACAAACCTGCGACTTCAGACTCTGCCTCCAGAGCAACTGGCTCGCAAATATTTTGAGCTATTTCCTGATCAAAAAGACCCTCTCTGGCAGGTACGATTGGTTCAATTATTGTCATAAAGAATGACATATTTTATAGTTCTGTGACCTAATCCACATCTGAAAAGTAAAGGTAGCTGAGGAAAAGCTGTACATTTTGTAAATGTTCGTAGATTTGAGAAACTATGCCTTGAATTGTAGTCTTGTATTATTACTACATATTGAGCCAAATTCTCTGCTCTCTTGCCCATTAGAAATTGTGGCATTCTGAAAGCTCACTGAGGGATGCAGTGCATATAATGTATATAATGTTTTCAATGAGGAGTGAAAGATCAGTTTGTAGGTGGCAATAAGTTGAAAGAATAGAAGATGACAAATAACAGGTAGCCAGCTGGCCTACCTTAGGCATAACCCCATGTCCAGTGACTAAATCACAGTAGAGGAGCTCTGGGAAGAGTTCAGAACTGGCATCTGCCTTCTGAGCCATGAAGCCCACCAGCAGCCACAGAGTATGGGCAGCTTTCAAAAGTCGTAATTGGGGATTACTTTGGACACAGGGGAAGTGTTTCATGGGAAAATCACTGAGCTTCTTAAGAGAGAGTATCACATTAATATGGCATATTGAAACTATTCTAGCATTTTATGCATCATAGAATTACTTTTGAATTTGAATTGCCCTCTCCATGATCTGTGTGAGTGATAATTTTTCCAAACAGTTACATAGTGCTTATATTATGTCAGAGTGGGCAATCTACATATGTTAATTCATTTAATCCTCACAAATACTCTATGTCAGCGGTTCTCAACCTGAGGGTCGCGACTCACAGGAACTGTATTAAAGGGCCACAGCATTAGAAAGGTTCAGAACCACTGCTCAATGTGGTAGGTACAATTAATTATTTGCATTTTACAGATGAAGAAACTGAGGCTCAGAAAGGCTGAGTCAACTACGCAAGGTCACAGAGCTAATGTGTGGCAGAGTGGGAATCAGGTGTAGGCCTGTCTGCCCCAGAGACTGTGCTCTTAATTACTGTTCTCAACGCTACCTGAGTTACATACCAAGTTCATGATAAAACAATACCATCTTCAGAAGTATTACAGAACTCAGAAAGGTTCACCGATTAAAGTTGTGGTTAACTCTGAACTCTACAGTCAATTCATTTAGCTTTGAACTGAAATCTCCTGAGCACAAATAGCTCCCAGAAGAAATACAGCTTCACAATTGATAGTTTAAAGTCAGTGGTCCTGGAGTCAGGACCACATATTACTTTTCAGTTATAAAAGCATATAAAAGCATCTTTTCAGTTATAAAAGCATATTAAAGCATCTTTTCATCTTAATTGCTGTAAACATCACCAAATGTTAGCCTTTGGAAAGATATGTCATTTTCCTGCTAATATATATTACAGCCGACATGAACTAAGTTTCACTATTCCATCGTTGCAACAAATTACACAATTTTTATACTGAAATCATTATTTTTTCAGGTGACAAGTTTATGGTGACTTTTTTCCAGAACAGCAGCCAAAAAGAATATTCTCACTTTAGTGATACCATCCTCTGCTTATTATAAGTTTAACTTTGCATATCTGCTGTATTAATTGAGTAGAAATAAGGGTGGTCCTGTTTGCCCATTTCTGAAATAATACTAAAGGGTACTTTAGTTCTTTCCCCTTTTCCATATAATTTACACTTTGCAGTTAAAATGAGGGGTGTTGTAGATATATCTTGCACAGTGAGTGTTGGTATTAAGTATTATAGACCAAAAGCAGAATTCCTAAAGTCGTAATTCCCCTTTATTTTTGTGCTTTTGCTAAATTTTAGCACTTATTATCATCCTAAACTGTAAAGTTACATTTTTAGATTTGCATTTACAAACCTCTGAAGGAGGCTAAAAGGAATATGCTATCTCTTTAAATAGTTTCATCATGGCCAGATTTCCATCCCTCTGAAGCACAGCAACAAAGCTCAAAGTTACTTAGAATAAAAATATGACACCTTCCATTTCAGTTATTTATTGAATACTGAGAGTGTATCTTCCTTTAGGTTAGAAGGAAGTATAGTCTCTCCCCTAGAAGCTCACTATTAAAAAGAAAAAAGCAAAAAATTAAGACCAGAAACAGCAAGTAGTAAATATATATATATACACAAACTGAGTGCTTTGAGGCTGTTTACCAAAGTGGAAATAACCACTCTTCCCCACCTCCTCAGCAAACTTTCCACTTCAGGATGGCAAGGAGTTATTTCAAAGCTTTTGTGATCCCACATTAGGGCTTTCAGCCTCATTTTTTTATCCCATTGTTTCCTAGGATAACTTTTAAGGGCCAAAGTTGGAAAAGCTAGCACACACACAAAAATACCTCTCTAAATTCTTCTCCCATGTAGAATCCTTGTGATGACAAACGCCACAGAGACATTTGGTCTAAAGAAAAAACCTGTGATCGCTTACCAAAATTCTTGGTAATAGGACCTCAGAAAACCGGTAAGAACATTTTATGTTATTATTTCCCAAACAGTATAAAAATCTTGATGAATTAACAATGAGGTCTTGTCACAATTTATAAACTTCCTGTAAATGCTGATGAAGGAATAACATGCTTTTCTCTGATATAATCTTCATGGAGTCCAATAATATACTGAAATGCTTGCCAAAATGTTTTTTAAATGAAAAGAACACTTAATGTTATCAGATAACATATAGGGAGGAATTTGTTAAAGCCAAAAGGATACTAGCTATCCTACCTGGGATGAGACAATACCTTAAATAGATGTCACACAGTTTAAACATCCAGCAGCCAATCTGGTAGCACATGTTATTTTGTTTCCAAAGATTCTTTTTTTTTCCCCCTAAACAAATTTCAGCTGTTTATTTTTTCAATCAAATTTTTAAATTCTTTATTTCTTTTTTTTAATTGACATATAATTGAACGAACATATTTATCAGGTACGTAGTGATGTTTTGATGCATGTAATGTATAGTGATCAGATTACAGTAATTAACACGTTTATCATCTCAAACATTCATTTCTTTGTAGTGGGAAGATTCAATATCTTTATTCTAGTGATTTGAAGCTATATATTATCGTTAATTATAGTCGTGCTGCAATGGCATAGGACACTAGAACTTATTCCTCCTATCTAGTGTAATTTTGTATTCTTTAACAAATTCCTTCCTATCCCGCTCTTCCTCTTTGCCTTTCTCAGCCTTTAGTATCTTCTATTCCCATTTTTACTTCTGTGAGATCAACTTTTTTTTAGCTTCCACTTATGAATGAGAATATGCAGCATTTAACTTTTGGTTCTTGTTTATTTCACTTAATATAACCGCTCCAATTCCATCCATGTTTCCATGAGTGATAGGATGTCCTTTCTTTTTCAGGCCGAATACTATTGCGTTGTGTATATACATACTACATTTTCTTTCTTTGTTTATCTGTTGTTGGATACCTAGGTTGATTCCATGTCTTAGATGTTGTAAATAGTGCTGCAATAAACATGGGAGCACAGATGTCGCTTTGATCTACTGATTTCCCTTCGTTCAGATAAATGTCCAATAATGGGATTCCTGGACCATATAGTAGTTCTAGTCATAATTGTCTGAGGAACCTTCATACTGTTCTCCAGAGTGGCAGTACTAGTTTATATTCCCACCAACAATTTATAGGTGTTCTCATTTCTCCATAATACCCTCACCAGAATTTCTTATTTTTTGTTCATTGATAATAGCCATCCTAACTGGGATATACCTTATTGTGGTTTTGATTTGCATTTCACTGATGATTAATAATGTTTACACTTTTTCATGTATTTGTTGGCCACGTATATGTTCTTTTTTGAAAAATGTCTGTTTGTATCATTGACTCATTTTTAACTGTCTTGTTTTTTGTTTTGGGCGGGTTTTTTGTTGTTGGTTTGTTTGTTTTGCTGTTGAGATGTCTCAGTTTCTTGCATATTCTGGATATTTATCCCCTGTTAGATGTTTCCCCTGTGTTTTCTTCTAGTAGCTTTATAGTATTTAGGGTCTTGATCCATTTTGAATTGATTTTTACATAGGATTAGAAGTAGGGACTGGTTTCATTCTTCTGCACATGGATATCTAGTTTTCCTAACATTATTAATTAAAGAAACTGGCCTTTCCCCCAATGAGTGTTCTCAGTACTTTTGTCAAAAAGTCAGTTAACTATGAATACATAGATTAATTTCTGGATTCTCTGTCCGGTTCCATTAGTCTATGTGTCTATTTTTATGCCACTACCATGTTGTTTTGCTTACTATAGCTATGTGGTATATTTGGAAATCTGGTAATGTGATACCTCCAGTGTTGTTCTTTTTGCTGAGGATTGCTGTGGCTATTGGAGATCTTTTATGGTTCCATGCAAATTTTAGGTTTTGGTTTGGTTACTATTTCTATAAAGAATGTTATTGGCATTTTGACAGAGATTGCATTAAATCTGTAGATTTCTTTGGACAGTATGGTCATTTTTAAAAATATAATTAATTCTTCCTACCTGTTAGCATAGGATGTATTTCCATTTGTTCATATACTCTCCAGTGTCTTTAATCAATGTTTTATTGCTTTCCCTGTAAAGGTCTTTCACCTCCTTGATTAATTTAATATTAGATATTTTTGTAAATGTTGTAAGTGGGATTGCCCTCTTGATTTTTCATCTACTACATTGTTTGCATATGAAAATATTATTCATTTTTGTATATTGAGTTATATACTGCAACTTTATTAAATTTATCCTGCAACTTTGCTAAATTTATGAGTTCTTAGTGTTTTGTGGTAAAGTCTTCAGGTTTTAATATAGGGACAATTTGACTTCCTTCTTTCCAATTCGAATGCCCATTATTTATTTTTCTTGCCTGATTACTCTGAATAAAACTTCTAGTTCTATCTTGAAAAAGAGTGGTAAGAGTGGATATCTTCACCTTGTTCCAGTTCTTACAGGTAAAGTTTTCAGGTTTGCACAATTCAGTATGATGTTAGCTGTGGGTTTGTCATATATGGCCTTTCCTATGATGAGGTACATTCCCTCTATACCTAATACATTCGGAATTTTTATTATGAAGGGATATTGAATTTTGTCAGAGGCTTTCTCTGCATCTACTAAGATAATCATAAGGGTTGGTCACAGTGGCTCACATCTGTAATTCTAGGACTCTGGGAGGCCAAGACAAGCGGATTGCTTGAGCTCAGGAGTTTTGGACAAAAGAAAAAATTAAGAATACTAGTTTGGGAGGGTACCTGTGGTTCCAGCTACTCAGGGGCTGAGGCAAAAGGATCACTTGAGTCCAAGAGTTGGAGATTGCTGTGAGCTATGATGCTATGGCACTCTAGCCAGGTGGCACAGTGAAACTCTGTCTCAAAAAAAAGATAATTATGTTTTTTGTCCTTCATTCTCTCGATGTATGCTATTGATTTGCATATGTTGAACTATCCTTACATTCCTGGGATAAATACCATTTGATCATGGTGTATTGTCCTTTTAACATGTTGTTGGATTCAGTTTGTCAATATTTCATTGAAGATTTTTGTGTCTTTGTTCATCAATATTGGTCTGTAGTTTCCTTTTTTGTTGTATCTTTGTCTTTTCTTTTTCTTTCTTTTTTTTTTGTTACAGAGAGATTTTATTTAGAAAGAACAAAGACAAAGTTCAGAGTACTTCTAGTTGGAAGTGGGTGTGGGTCCTCTGATGAAGGAGCAGAGGAGAAAGAGACCCTTTGTCTGGTTTTGGTATCAGGATCTTGCCTGCCTCATTGAACGAATTAGGGAGAGGTCTGCCCTTTCAAGTTTTGGAATAGTTTGAGATGAATTGGCATTAATTCTTCTTTAAAGCTTCAGTAGAATTCAGCAGTGAAGTCATCCTATCATGGATTTTTCTTTGTTGGGAGACTGATTCAATCTTGTTACTTGTTATTGGTCTACTCAGGTTTTCTTTTCTCCTTGGTTCAATCTTGGAACATTGTATATATCCAGAAATTTACCCATTTCCTCTAGGCTTCCAAATTTATCAGCATATAATTGTTCTTAGTAGTATTATCTAAAGATCCCTTGTATTTCTGTGGTGTTCATCACAATATCTCCTTTTTGGTTTCTGATTTTGCTTAGTTGAGTCTTCCCTCCATTTTTTGCAGTCTAATTAATGGTTTATTGACTTAATTTATATTTTAAGAAGCCAACCTTTTGTTTTGTTGATCTTTTGTATTTTTTTTTTTTTTAGTCTCAATTTCATTTATTTTTGCTCTGGACTTTATTTTTTTTTATTAGATCATAGGTATGTACATTAATGCAATCATGGGGTATGATGTGCTGGTTTTATATACAATTTGAAATATTTTCATCAAACAAGTTAGCATAGCATTCACGGCATTTTCTTGGTTATTGTATGAAGACATTTACTCTGGATTTTATTATTTCTTTCCTTCTACTAATTTATGGATTGGTTATTCTGCTTTTCTAATTTACCAAGACACAGTGTTAGGTTGTTCATTTGAAATCTTTCTACTTTTTTTGGTGTGGGCATTTATTGCTATAAACTTGCCTTTAACACTGCTTTTGCTGTCCCATAAGTTTTGGAAATTTGTTTAAGGAATTTTTTAAATTTTGTTCTCAATTTCTTTATTGATCTATTGACCATTCTGGAGTATGTTGCTTAATTTCCATGTGTTCATGTAGTTCTGAGGCTTTTCTTGGTATTGGTTTCTAGTCTTATTTCACCATGTTTAAAAAAGATATGAGTTTATTTTTTTTCTTTTTTAAGACTTGATCTGTGTCCTAACATGATCAATTCTAGAGAATACACCATATGCCAATGAAAAATTGTGTACATATTCTATAGCTATTTGGTGAAATGTTTCTGCAAATATCTATTAGGCCCATTTGGTCTACAATGCAGTTTAAATTCAATATTTATTTTTTAGATTTTTTCCCAAGATGATCTGTCCAGTGCTGATAATAGGGTCTTAAAGTCTTCAACTATTATTATATCGGAGTCTGTCTCCCCCTTTCACTCCCATATCTAGTGAAATTTGCTTTATATAACTAAGTACTCCAGTGTTGAGTGCATAAATGCAGTAGAACTTTCATAGTTTATCACCTTCTTACATTGACCACCTCCTTAAGTTGACCCACTTTTCATAGACTGGAGATATATACATATATGTATCAGTACAGAAGGCCTAGTTTCTTATACTGACCACCTGCATATGTTGTCCAGTTTTTTACAGTCTCTTGGTTGATCAACTTACAGAGACTCTACTGTATTTATAGTTGTAATATTCTTTCACTGATCTCTTTATTGTTATATAGTATCCTTCTTTGTTTCTTTCTATAGCTTCTGGTTTGAAATCTATCTTATCTGACACACATATAAATGCAGCTACTCCTGCTCATTTTGATTTTTAAAGCATGGAATATCTTTTTAGTACCTTCCCTTTCAGTCTACATGTATCTATAAAGTTGAAATGAGTTTCTATAGGCAGCATATAGTTAGATTTTGTCCTGTTATCCATTCTGCTAGTCTCTATCTTTTTAAGGGGGAATTTAATCCATTTACATTCAGAGTTGTTATTGATAGGTGAGGACTTACTCCTGCACTTTTGTGATTGCTTTCTGGTCACTTGTATATCTTTTCTTCTTTAATTTCTCTCTTATAGTTTATTTTTGCTGTTGAATGTTTTTCTTTCTTTTTCTCCTTTATGTTTCAACTCTTAAGAGTGAATTTTATGCTTTTATGTTTTCATGATGGTGGTTACTGTCTTTTTACTTCCAGATGTAAGACTCCTTTGAATGTTTCTTGTAAGTTTAGTTTAATGGAGATGAATTCCTTTCATTTTTGCTTGTCAGTAAAAGATCATATTTCTCCATTATTTCTGAAGGACTGTTTTCTTTACTTTCAGTAGTTTGATTATATTATCATATTCTTTCAAGGACTAGAAGATTTCTACTAAGAAATCCACTATTAGTCTAATGAGTTTTTTTATATGTATAATTGAACACTCTTTTCTTTTGCTGGTTGTAAAATTCTTTGTCTTTGACTTTTGACAGTTTTATAATATACCTCAAAGAGGGCCTGTTTGGGTGGAATCTATTTGGATTTCTTGGAGATTCCTTGAGCTGGATGTACATCTTTCTTCCAAGAATTAGGAAATTTTTAGCTATTATGTCATTAAATATATTTTCTACATCTTTTTTCTTCTTGTGTTCTTCTGGAATGCCCATGACATGAATATCTGTTTTCTTAATGGTATCTCATAAATCCTGTAGGCTTTCTTCATTTTTTTTTTACATTATTTTTTCTTTTTTCTCTATGAAAAAGTCCTTTGCTATTTTTTGTCTAAGAAAAAAAGTCCTGTGCTATTTCAGAATACCTGTCTTCAAGTAGAGAATTCTTTCTTCTGCTTGATCTAATCTTTTGTCGAAGTTCTCAGTTGTATTTTTTATTTCATTCATTGAATTCTTTTGGTTATAGGATTTCCTTTTGTTTCTTTTATATATGTATCTCTATTCAATTTCTCATTTATATCATGAATTGTTTCCCTGATTTTATTGACTCATCTATCTATATTATTTGTATCTAACTGAGTTTCCTTAAAATTATTATTCTGAATTCTTTTCCTGGAATTATATATATTTCCTTATGGTTAGGGTCTATTACTGGGGAAATACTGTTTTCCTATAGTGGTGTCATGTGTCCTTGTTTTTTTATGTTTTATGTGTCCCTATGTTGATTTCTGTACATCTAGTTGAAAAGTCACATCTTCCGATTTTATGAAGTAGATTTTACAGTGAAGGACTTTTTTCTGTGAATGGACTTTTAGGTATTGATTTCATGGGGTAAATTGACTTTGGTTCTAAGTGGATGCAGTAGTCTCTGTGTAGTTTCTTCATCTGTAAGTCACAATAGTGATGGTTCCAAATGTCTCAGTGGCCTAGGCCAAGAGAATTTGTAGTGGCAGTGGTATTATTTTGCCAGGGATGAGCTTGGTGACCTGTTTCTCAAGTTGGTGGTACATGTGTGCACATCATGGGTCAGCTAACTTGGGATCAGCTTGCTGGGGTTGAGGCTATGTGACTTTATTCTTCCCAGGAGCATGGGCACACATTTGCTTGGCCAGCCTGGGTGCATGCCTGCCAAGAGCAGCCTACAGAACTATCTTTCAAGCCCAGGATGTGGGCACATAGTTGCTCAACTGACATAGAGGTGTGTTGGTTAGAAGCAGCCCATGGGACCTTTTCTCATATCCAAGACTCAATCTTAAAGCTTCTCAGTTATCCTGGGCACATGTCTGCCAGGAGTGGCCCATGGGGCTATTTCTCAAGCCCAGTACGTGGGCACACAGCTGCTCAGCTGGCCTGGGTATGTGTGTGTACCAGTGGTTATCTATGCGAGAGCTGCCCCTAAGGCCTGGAAGGACACAAGGCTGTTTGGCTTACATGGGGCATATTTTCTGGGGGGGCAGCCCATGGAGATCTTAAGTTTGAAATACATTTTCAAAAAAAAAGTCTCTTAGGCTGCCATCTTCCTTATATAGTTTATTGATAAACTATTTCTTACAGAGATAACTATTTTTTAAAGTCTAAAAGACATTTGACAAGCAGAATTCCTAAACATAAACAAAACTAAGGAAGATATTTATTCATGCCCAGGTTAAACCTCTGGCATCTTTTTAAACATTGGCATATAATATTTCTTTCTCAAAAATTTCTTCTTTCTGTAAGAATTGATATTAAAATTAAGCCCAGAGGAAGCTTTAAACTGCTAGACGTTCATGTTATATTCTGCATGATAAATTATTAGCAACCCTTGGATGCTGGAGTCACAGAAAACAGCCATTTCAATCATATTATTTGCTATAGGGAATACGTTTTCTCTCCTCATCTCTCTAGAAATAACTGAGTAGAATTCTATGCAATGTAAACAGGAAGTTTAATCTATTCATTTTTCCTTAGTCACTTTTGCAGATGTCAATCTGAAAACAATAATAAATATGACAAATACTTTTATTACCCTTATTTATTTTATTCATCATTATCTAAAGTCAAAAGGCAACTAAGGAAACATTTAAACTAAAGTATCCTCAATGAATTCCCACTGTCATCACATAACCATGTACTTACAGGTCACATATTAAAGCTTGCTATATGTTTATTTCAGAAGGCTTTACAGGATATACGTCCTCTCGAGTGATAATGGATATGCAGACATTTTAATATGATATGACGGTTAGATGGCAGAATTCCTCACTTGTCATCTTAAACTCAACTGTGTTTCCAAAGTTTTTACAATTTGGATATGACATTTTACCTATGGAAGAGAATTTTTATAGAAATTGATTTTTTCCAGTTTTATTGAGGTATAATTTACATACAGTAAAATTCACCAATTTTAAATGTGTAATTTAATGGATTGTGGAAATTGTGCATAGTTGGGTATATTCAACATATAGAACAACTCTGTTACCCTATTAAAGTTTTCCTATGTCCCCTTGCAGACTTTCTCCCTCATGCTATGCCCCATGCTAGCCATAGGCAACCGCTTTCTGCCGCTGTGTAAGGTTATAGTATGTCATTGTTAGTGTTTGACTTCTTCTTTAATCATGATACTTTTGAGATTCACTCATGCTGCTGTGTGTATCAACATTTTGTGAAATTAATATTTTAAATAGACAAAAATATCTCCTTGTGTCAGCTACAGGAGAATTAAATAGCTTCATTTTTAAGTGTAGTTTCATCAGAAGTATTTTTCTGGATAATTCTTTATAGATTTCTAATTATCTGAATATTCAAATATTTTTGCATGCTAAGACTGAGAAAATGTAGAAAGTGAAGCTTTATTTGAGTGGCTATTTAAATGTATATTTGTGATTATATAGTTGAGTTACAACTACAAAATATACACAGAGGACAGCTTATTCAGACCCAGGAATATAAAAGATCAGACAATTAAATTTGGGAACTTATCCTAGAAAAAGTACTACTATTTCATTGCTGAATTGTTGCAGCCCATATAGCCTATGACTATGAGGAGTGAGAGTTACAAGAAATACCTGTATAGCTCAATGGAACACCTTGGTGGAAAGGGCATGGAGAGGGATTTGGCTCTCCTAAAAAGTGGTGAATTGGCAGTCTCTACACCTGTGGTGTTGAGGCGCACGAGATCAGCCTTATATTAGGCTGGGGGAGAAGGCAGTCGAGAGCATGCACATTCTATCACAGACCCGTTTACTCTGACTCTGTCTCCTCTCCTGCTGCAGAATGCCAGCACGGCATCTCTCTGCTCTGCTAAAGACTAAGGTCTATCTTTCTAAGAAGACTGCTTTACTCTGTTTAAGACTCTTTCTCTCTCCAGCTGAAGTAGATAGCCCTCGGGCACCTAAGAGATTTGTTTCTGAGCAAGGTAACTTAGCAGTCCGCGTCTGGAACCCAGTTAAGCTGGGCCCGAGACCTGGCCAGTCCCAGGTCCTGACAAGTAGTGTTAGAAGTGACATGTGAATATCACTACAGTCACTTTCAAAGTACTTCCCTCAGGAAGCTATACTCTGACTCCAGTGCCTGCTGCACCCTCCAGAACAGTTTTGGAACTCTTTTTGAAATGAGAGTAAGACCTGTTCTTGTACGAGGTGTGATAATTAAGTTAGAGAACTCTCTCTGGAAAAAGTATTACATACCTCCTTGGCTGAATACCACTACGGTCACCTTCAAAGTACTCCTGTTGGCGTCTGCAGACCATAGTGATGTTCAGTAATAAGTTAGGTAGCACTTTTTCTAGGATGAGTTTGCCAACTTCACTGTCCAACCTCACACCTAGGTAAAGAAAGACTACAGAAACCACCACTTAACAATTTGTTGACCACTGATAACTTAAAATATACCTTTTGCTGATTAGGCAAAGTAATTATATTATGTTCATCTTTGTTCTTTTTGGTTTGTTTGTTTGTTTGTTTGTTTGTTGCGGTTTTGGGCCGGGGCTGGGTTTGAACATGCCACCTCCAGCATATGGGGCCAGCGTCCTACTCCTTTGAACCCCAAGTGCCCCCTTCATCTTTTATTTTTGTCTAATTAATGTTGATCATAAAGCCTATTAATCAGCCTGAGCAATATGATAAGACCCCATCTCTACAAAATAGAAAAACTAGCTATACGTGTGGCATACACATGTATTCCCAGCTACTAAAGAGGATGAGGCAGGAGGATCACTTAAGCCCAGCCCAGGAATTTGAGGTTGCAGTGAGCTATGATGATGCCATTGCACTCTAGTCCAGAGGACAGAGCAAGACCCTATCTTAATAAATAAATAAATAAATAATATTAAAAACAAGCAATATGATTTACGATAATTCTTAAAAATAAAATTCAGAAAATAATGTTTTCATTTGTTGTAAAAAAGAAATTAATCAGTTTTCTTTTTTCACATTATAATGATCATACTTCCTATTTCCACAAGGATTTACTCTTCTCAGTTTAAATAAGTTACTTTTCCATTTTCAGTTTTCTGAATTATATCTCAATTATATAATTGATACATGAACAAATATACTTAATATGTTTCTTTATTATAATTCTAAACTATATCTTAATAAAGTTATTATATTTTAAAGTATTTTTAAAATATTCAGTTATGACACTTGTGGTGTACTTTCATGTGTATTATCTCACGTGGCCCTTATAAAACCCGGATAGTGAAGTATTTTCTTCCGCACTAAACAGACACGAAAACTGATACTCAGAGAGGTTAAATATTTTTTGTTCAAATTCACACAACTGGTAAGTATTAGAAATAAAACTCTTGATCCTAGAATTTACCTGACTTCAAAGAACGTGCTCTTTCTAGTTCACAGTGGATTTCAAGTAAAGGAGAATATTTTCCCCATTAAGTTTTAGATATTATTTCACATTTGTTCTGAGACTGTGATTCTCAAATGTTGGTAACCAGACCAGCAGCATAGGCATCACCAGAGAACTTGTTAGAAGTGCAAATTTGGGGGTCATCTCATAGACCTGCTGAATAGAAATTCTGGATACAGCCCAGATATCTGTGTTTTAACAAGCCCTCCAGGTGAATCTGATGCATGCTAAAGTTTGAGGACCACTGTTGTAAGTCAAGCTTATGAAAACATTTTTGCTTTATAAATCATAGCTTACTGTGCTTCGTCCCCTATAGTAATTTATGATTGTAGATTAAGTGTTCATTGTTTAGCTCAGATATATAAAAGTGAGGAACATTGCCTCTTTCATTTTTTAGACAATATTGCTGTTGACAGACTTATTTTAGCTATTTTTTCGATTGTGTAAATACGGTAGATTTAAGTATAATGCTAAATAAAGTTTATCAGAGAGATAAGAAAATTCAAAACTTTGTACAAATGACAACATCATTATAAGCAAAATTAAAATAATTTTTCCAAGTGAGAGAAAGATTATAAGGACATGTGTGATTTCTGCTTATAGTCACAGATTGTATAACAGTGTAAATTACATTAGAGTAGAGAGTTAGAAACCAGAGGTATAATTCTCTCTTAGGCGTACTGAATACATAGAAATATTTTTATACAATTTATGTTGCAAATACATGGTTAAATCTTTAACAAACTGAACCAAAACTGCCTTACTTTCTCTTAAGCAGGCTGAATAAACTATACCCTTTACCTTCTAATTTAGGCTAATGAAATACTAATTTTATCATTTATGTTGTTGCTCATTTTTTAAAAAATCACAACCTTACTCACCAATAGTCACAGATACATATGGGTGTCTGTGATATTCCATTCTCTCTCCAATAAAATGCAAATTTTATGTTATGTTACTAAGGGAGGGCATTTTTTTAATCAAATTTAGCAATTGAAACAATTTTACTACCTTTTGTAAGTATATAAGTACATTCACACTTAAGCAAACTTTGAAAGGTTAAATTCTGTCTTGAGTTTAATTGGCTTTCACAGGCCTCACAAAGAACTTTATGGGAAACCTCATCTCTGCATTTTGGCAATGCAATATATTAAATAATGATGTATTCCATTTACATACAACTTTATTAATGTCAGAATGTCTTCTGGTACATTACATCTTTTCATTATCAGAGAAAAACTACAAAATAAGCAAGACAAGTGACTTTTCCATTAAGGTGATAAAGAGAAGCTAAAAGCCAAAGGCCCAGAGCCCATCAGTGATGGAGCTGAGATGAAAACCCAGTTCTCTCAATCCCCGTAGCAGGCATCTCCTCCTCACACCAGACTGTCTCCCTTTTTTAGAATCTACCTCTTTTAGAAGGCTTACTATCTACTCAGTTTAATTCAAGGAGTTCTTATAATGTATCATTGTAATGTTTAATTTATTAATGACTGTGAAGTACTAATAATAGTAAGAAACTGTTTTTATTTAATTAATTTCTAAACCTCTCTTGTCTTTTCAGGTACCACTGCTTTGTATTTGTTCCTGGTTATGCACCCCTCCATCCTTAGTAACTCCCCCAGCCCAAAAACCTTTGAGGAGGTACAGTTCTTTAATAGAAATAACTACCACAGGGGGATTGATTGGTAAGATGGGTTATTAGTATAAATCTAAAAGTATATGTACTGTGCACAGTATAAACTTAGCACTACTATTTAGTAACATATAAGTTTGTAGCCACAAAAATATAAGTTACTCTCTGTGCCTTGGAAATTGACTGAGAAACAATGAAGGAGCTCAGAAATTATTTATAACAAACTATTTTCAGTTTATGAGGAGACTTCATGACTCAAAAGCCCACATGTAATTTCAATTGGCATTTATTATCCTTGTTGATAATTACAGATATGAAGTCAGAGAAATAGAATAATACCCAGCAATGTTGTTCTTTTCTACTCATAAGAAAATATTTTCGTATCTTTCTCTTCTTTTGCACTTTTAATTAAAAAATACTATAGTGTGAATATATACCTATACATACACACACGTATATCTAATTTTCTATTTTGCTTTGATATAAAGGATGAAAAATAAATAGAATTAGAAATGCATATATATTTCATGCATAATCAAAGATATAAAAAAGCTATTAACACTATACAATTTTTTTGCCTTTGTATTGAAATTAGAAACATATCAACTCTCTGAAGAAAATACTTAAAATAAAAAGTAAAAATGTCAGATATACACAAACTACATAATGTTATAGAAATAGATGGTACAAACTAACAGGTTAATCATAAAATGTACCTGAAGATCTTATTTAAGGTGTAGTTTAGACAGAGGGTGGTGTAGAAGAGTGGAATTCTTATAATAATTCTAGAGTATAAATAGAAACATTTTGCATGCATTTTAGCTTGCAGAATTACATATCTTAACCTCTTGTCAGATTGCATGATCTCAATTTTATAAGCATTACTCCCTCAAAAGTTGTTTTTGAATAGGCTAAACAGAAAGATGAAGAAAGATTGAGTATAATTTGAGCACATGCTAGGATTTATATATATTCTAATTGTTATGTATTTCACTGCCAGTTCTCCCGTGCAGGGTTTGATGTTGATTAATTGTGTGGTGCTAAATAACAATGGGGAAAATCAAAACCAACTATTTCAGCTACTATTTGACCACTGATTCAAATAAATGTGCTGGTATACAATAGAATAAAATGATGTCAACATTAGGACTAAATGGAGTGATTAAAAACTACCTTGGAGGTGGACAGGAATGCAATACTTAGATTCCCTGGGACTTAAGAATGACTGTAGTAATGATTTTTTGTCATAAACTTCTCAAAAATAAAAGTTCAATCATGTGATAAGCGCTAAAATACGAACAAAAATTCCCCTTGGCAATTTACAAGGAGATAATATAAATAAGTAAAAGGCTAAAGAGCAATAAAATAACTCACTAAAAACTCCCCCAATATAAATACTTTTGATTGATAAGTTATATGTTTATAAAAGGCAATTAGCTTTGCAACTGCTACATGATTGATAAGTTATATGATTATAAAAGGCAATTAATGTGAGTAAAGTATAATAGTAACTGCAGATATCAACCTATGACAATAACTATAGCTTTGATTTCAATGGCAAAAAATCTGTTCAGGTCCTCACACTGGCCTTGTCTTTCTACGAAGCATACGTACTTCAGCATCCCTTTGGGAACATGGTGCCACATTGTATGTCTCAGAGTTCTAGGGTCTCTTAAATAAACAACCCAGGCACAATTAGTTAATTTAACTGCATGGATCTGCTTTTTTCTGGAGAACTGATAAAACCAGCAGTGTAAGTACAGGCTTAGGGCATAAGCCGTGTAGCGAAAATGAAAATTAGAACACTTTATCTTTGACAAAATAGTCAACATTTGCAATCATAAGATCTAAGGAAAGTGCTAGACTTATAGTATAAATTAAGTTTTATGTTTTATGATTTGTCCTTTTTTTTTTTTTTCTAAGAGACAAGGTCTCACTATGTCGCCCAGGCTGGACACAATCATAGATTATTGCAGACTCAGGGTCCTGAACTCAAGAGATCCTCCTGCCTCAGCCTCCCAAGTAGCTGGTGTTAGAGGCATGCACCACCATGCCCAGCTAATTTTCTGTTTTTTCTTTTCTTTTCCCTCCCCTCCCCTTCCTTTCCTTCCCTACCCTTCCCTTCTCTTTCCTTTGCTTTTCTTTCCTTTCTTTAAGAGAAAAGGTCTCCCTCTGTTGCCCCGACTGGTCTCAAACTACTGACCTCAAGCAGCCCTCCCACTTCCATCTTCCAAAGTGCTGGGATTACAGATGTGAGACACCACACAGAACTGGTCTTATTATTTTTAATTAAGGATGTAGTGGAGGTTTGGAGTAGTATGTGGAAAGCCATAAAGACCTGTTAGCATTTATAACCTGTCTAAACATCTTAATCTGGCTTTCAGTAAAATCAATAGGAAATGCTCAAGGTCAATCCAAATAATAAACACATATAGAATATTGCAAAAATTCACATCTTTCAGGTAAAAGCAAAAAAAGCTGAAGTGTTGAGTTTTTATGGGTGTAGCAAAACTTACAGGAGGCGGGCATTCACTTTTAACCCCCAAATTGTTAACCTACTCTAGTTTACTCACCAATTTCTTTGGATATCCTGAATTCATATTCTCCAAAAGTGAGCCTATTGGGGGAGTTTCTGTGTCCCACCCTGCAAATATGAGCTTGGATTCCTTTTATTCATTGACCTTATTTATTGACCAAACACTTTTCAAGTGCCTGAATGCCAGGGTCTGTAATACAGCAATACAGGCAAACAAGAACAAGACCCTGCCTTCTCTGTGAGGCTCGGGGACAGGCAAAAATCAACACATTGTAAGTCTAAGATCCAGACCTGCTTGAAGAGGTCTTTAAAGTCTAAACTGTTGCAGATATGAAAGACTTCTGGGAAGATAGAGTGGTTTTTAAAAGCTGAAACCTATGCCCTTTTTGTGTGTATGTGGTTTTTGAAGCCTTTTTCAGAGCAAGCTAACTGGACAGGGTGGGAGCTTGGAACAAGTAGGATCCCACTAGTGACTACACACTCAGATAACCTCACCCCTGGAACCAATGTGAGCTTCTAAATATGTATACTAAAATTTGGCACTTTCTTTTTTTGTTGTTGTTTTGGGTTAATTGAAGGTATAAACAATTAGGTTACAATGCTTGCATTTGTTCAGTCAAGTCCCTGTTACAATTGTATCCTGCCCCCGAGAGGTGTGCCATATACCCTAACATTGTGGCCATTAAGGGGGAGCACACCCATCTCCCCCTCCTCCCTGCTCCCTGCTCCCTCATTCTCCTGCCCAAATTTGGCACTTTCTATAAATAGAAGGTACAGCAGAACAGATAGCAAATCAAATTTCCCCCAAATTTTATCTCTTTCTACTTACAAGGGTGCCAGAATTACCTCTCTCCAACAAGGCAATTCCCAGGAAACATAAAAGGATTTCGTTACCGCTCTGAGTCTCAAGACATCAGCTTATTGCACCAGCTAAACTTTGCAATGTGTTAATACCTAGATCTTTCCAGAATCTTTACCATGTGAGATAACATAATCTTGCGGTTGAAAGTCTCATGTGATCATTCATTCAAAAGAAAACAGTACAGTATAAAAAGTCATGAAGGTTAATGACTCTTTGTTTCAGTAATTATGGAACTACTTTGTCTTGGTAGCCCAAAGTCATGGTGGTTTATGAATTGAACCACAGTAGGCGCTGAGGCCATTATTATAAAATGTAAGAATCCCTAGAAGTTATATTTTTACATTCTCTAAAAAAAGCCTTTTCCTCTAAAAGGCATCCCTTAGTGCTTCAGAAAAATCTATTATTATATGCTGAATTAGTTATATTTGACAACTTTCAGACAAATCTATTATTATATGCTGAATTAGTGGCATCCCTTAGTGCTTCAGAAAAATCTATTATTATATGCTGAATTAGTTATATTTGACAACTTTCACGAAGGTGGAACATTAAACAAAGTCCTGCATTTCGGTGCTTCAGCCTACAGAGATCCCTGTGTTTACTCTGCTGGTGATTCAGATTCTCTCTTAAGGATGTGACCTGACCTGGGGAAATTTGATGGATTTTATACTTGGAAATGTGTACATACTTTTTAGACTTTTCTTATATAATAATTATGCTAAAGAAAGACATCAATGGTTCTATATAAAAAATTAGGGAAATAGGCAATATTTATACTAGATATGTTGTGCGTGTTGATACTGTACTCTTAAACATTAACATCGCCACAACACGTTAGTGGGAACAAAATGATTCTACTTGTGATAAACTAAAAGCTGTTTTGTCTAAATCCCTTTAAGATATCTTTGAATTGAACATATAATTTGTTTTCATCAAATTTTCTTTTTGTTCCAGTACTTAGATTTTTTTCTCTGTCCACTGTTTCTGCACTTAGACACATTTTATGTAATTAGGTTGATTATTGCTGTGGTTTGGTCGTCCTGTGTCTACATTTTTGTTCTCTGCCATCCCTTTTTTTTCCAGATACTAAACAAAACAAAAAGAAAATGCATTTTGAAAAGTACAGTTATTGGGCAGCGCCTGTGGCTCAGTGGGTAGGGCACCAGCCCCATATGCTGGAGGTGGTGGGTTCCAACCCAGCCCCGGCCAAAAACTGCAAAAAAAAAAAATACAGTTATTAGTGTTCTGGATATTTTTCCCTTGCTCACTGTGTGGAACAAATGCCACAAGAAAAGTCTTTCATTTAGGAGATAAATGAATTTGTGGGATGTCTTTAACATCTTCAGTCACCAGGATACATGTATAAACCAGAGTCTTATTTTGAGAAAAATATTCCTTTTCTAGGTATATGGATTTCTTCCCAGTCCCGTCTAATGTCACCACTGATTTTTTGTTTGAGAAGAGTGCTAATTACTTCCACTCAGAGGAAGCCCCTAAAAGAGCAGCTTCTCTGGTTCCCAAAGCCAAGATCATCACAATTCTTATTGACCCTTCAGACCGGGCTTACTCCTGGTACCAGGTAAGGAATCACAGGTAGAATCCAGCGCAGAAGGGGAGTGAGGACAATCCAGGACCATTTTTGGCAATAGCCGCCACCTTAGGCTTTAATAAAAGAAAAGATTTGCTGGTTGGTATCTATATAAAGATGGACAAATTTTTCTTTGTGTTCATGGGAAAACTTTCCGCAAGTTTTTGTTCATTTTTAATCAATTTATTTAATAAACTATGTTAATGTAATTAAGAAAGTACTGTAAAATATCATATATGCATATATATCAGTACTTCTGTGCATCTGCATTTTAAAAGTAAATGTTATACTTTAAAATCATTATTTTTCCTTTAATACATGTGTATTCTATAAAAGGCCAGATGGCAAAACTTTCAGGCTTTGTGAGTTACATGGTCTCTGTTGCGACTCTGTCACTGTATTTTGAAAGAAGCCACAGAGAGTATGGAAATGAATGAACATGGCTGTGTTCCAATAAAACTGTATTCATAAAAACAGGCAATAGGCCATAGATTGCTGACACTAGCTCTAAAAGAGCTTAAAAAGCTGTATTTAGAGAAAAAATAAGAAAGAAGGGAGGGAAAGGGGGAGAAAGAGAGGAAGAAGGAGAAAGAAAGAAAGAACCATTGAGTCCCCAAGCAAATACAAGAGTTCTTCATCCCTGAAAACCCAACCTGGCAAAACCTGTTCTAAGCCTCTTTCTCATACAGTCATTGCCACTATGCTTCTGATGTTGGTTAGAAGCTAACACAGATAGGATCACTTTGAAATAATATAACAGACTCTAGTAATAATACAGATTAGTAATCAAATACATTTTTATTTTAACAAATCAGTAAAACTAATAGCTAGAAAAAACATTTAAAACCTGTCCCAGTGATATTTTAACCACCAAATAGAACAGTTCAATAAAAAGCAACCAAAATGATACATAAAAGTACAACAAAATTAACAGGAGTCTGTATTATTAGTCCCGGAACCCTTAGTTGCCATTTCTCAGGTTAAAAACATGATTTCCTACTGTTCATGTGTTCATCTATTCATAAATAATTTAGATGACTACTATGTACCAAGTGTTATTTTAAGTGTGGTTCGAAGATAAACTGATAAACGTGGATGCTATGCTTGAGACTATTTTCAGTCTAATTGGAGAAATATGAATAAATAAGCATATAATTAGAAAATAATAATAGACAGACTCATTTGGAGTGATAAAGCCTATTCAATAAAGACCCTGAGGAAAGGCAGGCTTATTTTAACTCACTGGCACAGCTAACAGCTATGTCAGTACCAAAAACACCAAACTTCAAAATTCTTCCCTTATGTACTTCGTGCATATTGTGCCTTTCCCCATTTATCATCACTTCAGAACACATATGCTTAATCATACATTATAGTAATGTGTGTATAATAGTACATTAAAATCCTGTCCCCATGCATATAAGCATGTACATCATATGCTTGACAGTACATAGTACATTAAATTCATAATCAGACATAGCACATTAAGTCAAATCAATTCCTGCCACCATGCATATCACCTCCACTAGTCTACCCGCATAACTACCAAGCCATAAGAAACCAGCAACCCGCTCAGCACGTATACCTTTTCTCACTCCAGGCCCACTAAACTTGTGGGTAACTATACTGAAACTATACCTGGCATCTGGTTCTTACTTCAGGAGCCCAAATGCCAGAACCACTGGGCATTTCCATAAAGAAGAGAAGGATTTGTAAAGGAAGAAATTTAGGTAAAATAAAAATGAAGAAGTGTTTTTATAGGTGCAGAGCAAAGCTGTGGGCAAAGAAGTTATCAGTAGGTCAAGGTTGGAAAAAAAGACTAAGGGTCCTAGTTCCTTGGACACTATAAAGTTAGGATAAACATGCCATGTTGTACGCATGAAAATCCCTTGTCTGAAATGTACAAGTGGGTTGGATACATGGCTACTTCTCAGTGCGGAAGTGACTTGCACAGCTCACATCCTCCAGGCAAGTGTGAGATGTTCCTTTCTCACTGGTGATGATTTTAAACAGCTAAATCCTGGACAGTTATGATGCTAAAGAATAAAGTTTCTCACACTGCATCCTTACTTAACAAAGGTACTTTTTCCACCTCCACAAGAAGCAAAACAGATTGTCAGTAAAGATTTTTATGGCAGGAACTGAGTGGGGAAAGCAGAAAGCAGATGAAATCTTAGGTGAATTGATAATAATCCAACTAATAGGATAGACAGAAATTCTAGAAAGATAAGATCCAGAGAATTCCAGAATTCCATGCTGATCATTCATGCAAAACCTAGAGTCGTCTTTTAAATCAAAGTACCCAGCAAATTGCAAAATTACTGGTGTGATTTTGCACTTTTTACCTTTTCCACCAGGTATCTGGAAGAAAGAGGGAAAAAAAAAACCTTAATTGACTCAAAGAGAAAGAAGAAAATGGAAGCTTGGCAACCACTTAGCCCCTGTAAAAACAGAGAATTTATAGCAAGAGAAATTTTTTGAGGCTGCAAGCTAACAAAACATCCTAAATATTACAAATAAATCACAATGGAAAAATTCAGGCCTTAACAAAGTCTAGTCAAGTTTGCAGGACAGTAACTTGACTCTCAGTTGTAGAAAATATGCTATTCAACTAGATATGGTAAATAAACATCCACTAATTCATCACTATGCCTGAATATTTATAGGTCAATTTAAGGAAAAGGTGATTTCCTCCAGCCCCTGGGCCTGAGCCTGAGCCATTATGAAACACTTCCCCGCTTTCCGCATTTTCTACACAATAAATGATTCTGATTCACCGCATAGGTTACCATTAAACAAAATAATCTTGGCTTTCAGATGCTAGGGAATGTATGATAAAAGCTGTGGATTTCAGATAATGCACATGTCAGAGTTTTTAGTAATTTCTCCATTTAAAATAGCCAATAGGGCTTTTCTCATCTGAAACTGTTACTAGATGGAGCTGAACTATTTGGCAGAACTAGACGTGTGCTTGAGAGTTATGGATATTCACTAGAAATGATAAATGGTTTGCTTATGGGATGAAAAGGGGGCATTAATGTACCTTTCAAAAATTTATTTTTAGAATAAAATATATATAGTGAAGAAACAACTCAGTAAAGTTGGCTAAGGAATCCTATTGAATTCACCTTCTACCAAATAAGTTTTCAGAAATTTACTCTCATCGGGGTCATAACTTTAAATGCTGATGCTCCAAGCAAACATTTTCATCCTTTATTAATTTCAAAATAAATAACTCTTCAGCAATCAGGCAGTCTTTTCTTTAGCTTTGAGCCATGTCGCAAAGATTGTATTTTAATTATATATGCCTATGGTTCAGAGTAGTTTAATTATCCACCTTTTCATCATAGCATCAGCGATCACATGAAGACCCAGCAGCTCTAAAGTTTACCTTCTACGAAGTGATCTCAGCCGGGCCCCACGCACCTCCAGAGCTTAGAGCCTTGCAGAAAAGATGTTTGGTTCCAGGGTGGTATGCCAGCCACATCGAGAGATGGCTTGTTTACTTCCCCCCTTTTCAGGTATGGAGCAAAAAAATTTACATCAATCTCAGTAAGTTGACGACTTTGCCTCAAGGGTAGTGAACATTTTTACTCATTAAAACATGACTAGCTTTACCCTTTAGTTGTAAATAATGAGACTGTGGCAAAGAAAAATAAATAGACAAAGGCAGAAAAAAGGTTTCATTTTCTTTCTGAGAGTATTTGAAGATAATTCTCCCTGCTCTATTTTCTAGAGCATACCTTCCCTGATTGTAAAGAGCTTCAAAAGCTTTAAATCACTGATTCTTATTCTGAGATGCATAAAGTTTGAAAGAGAACCTCTTAACCAAACAAATATTGTTTTACTTATAAGTACCATTATTTCCCTTTCAACCCACCTTGTTGAATTTTTGTAAGTCCTACATTTTTCTCAGTTCTTTTACTCTTCCTAGCATTGACCTAGATTACCAAATCAACATCTACTCTGGATTGCTTCTGTAATTCAGTGACAGCAGACGTGGGCTGTGCCTGTGTGTCTGAAACCATGCTCTCCAACATGATAACCACTGCCACTTTTGATATTTCAATTAAGATTAAATAAAATAAAAAATTCAGTTCCTCAATTGCAGGAGCCACATGTTCAATGCTGAGTAGCTCCATGTTAGACTGGCAGCTTTAGAGCATGGCCATTATCACAGAAGATCCTACTGGGCTGTGCTGATCTAGACTAAATAGAAATAAGGGTGAGGAGGCATGCCAAGAGGTTTGCATGGCAGGCTCTGCGGCCTCCGTTATGCTCTCCGTCTGGTCATCTTGCTAAGCGCACTCACCAGGGTAACAAGCAGATTCATTCGCTCAGCTTCTTGAGAAATTCCATTCACATTCAGTCGCTCCGGCAGTCTTTATCTTCTTCTCCATATGGATTATCAAAGTATTTCCTTAAACTTGACAGTGCTTCTCCTGACTCAAATTGTAAAGAACGACAAGTCCTCTGATTATGAGACCTACACTTATTATAACACTTCTTCTTGTCTACGGTGCTGCTTTCCAGCTTTAATGATGGAATTATGGGGCGGCTCCTGTGGCTCAGCGAGTAGGGCGCCGGCCCCATATACCAAAGGTGGCGGGTTCAAGCCCGGCCTCGGCCGAACTGCAAAACAAAAAAAATAGCCCGGCGCTGTGGCGGGCACCTGTAGTCCCAGCTACTCGGGAGGCTGAGGCAAGAGAATCGCTTAAGCCCAAGAGCTGGAGGTTGCTGTGAGCAGTGTGACGCCACGGCACTCTACCCAGGGCGATAAAG